>JANVCI010186657.1:0-10778 GCA_026413465.1 Trichosia splendens | reverse complement strand
AAAATGTTTTTTGACGAGAAAAATGTTTTTTGACGAAAAAAATGTTTTTTGTCGAAGAAAAATGTCTTTTGACGAAATGTCAATGTAATTAATGCA
Organism: Trichosia splendens; assembly: GCA_026413465.1. Classification (NCBI taxonomy): domain Eukaryota; kingdom Metazoa; phylum Arthropoda; class Insecta; order Diptera; family Sciaridae; genus Trichosia; species Trichosia splendens. The sequence continues at coordinate 10,682 of JANVCI010186657.1, read as the reverse complement.
CACATTTTATGAAAGCGTTCTCTTTTCACGTTGAAAATTGATCGAATTTTACAATTTATATATTTCAGAATATTTTAATTATGTATTTCGAAAAAGATAAGGAAGCTAACCTTTTTATCGGCGTTAACATGAGACAGATCGGCGCAGTGGTAAGCATACTGGTCTTCCACCCTGACAATTCGGGTTCGAGCCCCTGTCGTGGTAAAGTCGAATTCCACAAATGTGATTTTTCTTCAAAATGTAGCAAATATGTAGTCATTAAGTTCAATCAAGCTTCATTATTTGAGAAGTTGTTTCTATATTTGATCATTTTCAGGGCTCTAATAATTGCTAAGCTAGCACTGACCTGTTGATTTTTGTGCAATGGTTTCACTCGGAAACCTTCGATTGGATCAATGCAACCTAGGAAGCTATAGTCTGATTATGATCAAGTCAGTGAAGTAAAGTGACGGTACATTCAAAATTTTATATATTTGTATGGACAAAAATGCAGGGTGAGTGGGATCGAAAATCCAACAAAGAGCACTAACGCAACCAGAGACCAAAATTATGAGGGCTAAAAATTGGACTAACGCGCGCGCCCAACTGGGTTTTTGCAAATGTAATTTGACAGTTTCATAGTTTTAAAGTTTCAAACATTTTATTTCTGTTGGTACTATTTTTTGTGGCTCCTACACACCTCTACTTCTACAAATAAAGTATTACAGGAGCTAGTAATTTCCAAAAATGTATAATTTAGAAAAAATACCAATTTTGACTCAACGCACACGTATTAAGTTCAGCAATTTAACAATTTAAATTTCCACTTAGCAGAGGTTTAAGATTGTACTTTCGCAAATCACTTCCCGTCCTAAGCAGTTCTACTTAATTGAGAAATCAGCAGACACACACACACGAGGAGCTGTATCGGGTGTGGTATGTAGCTGGTAGCCATTATCATGTAACCACCAACCCCTGTTAAAAAGCAGAGTCTAAAATGAATTGATGAAATTGTTTCCCTTTATATGTATTCTGTTACATAAAATTTAGAATTTGTGAGTGCACTAACGAGGTGTTACGGCCCACTAACAAACCCTCTGAACACAAGATAGAAAATGTTCCAGCTTCAATTTAAAATATATGTAATTTAAAGATTATTAAGGAATTCCATGACAACAATTATTTAATGATATTGAAACTGTATCGATAAGCTTAACTAAACTCGAAAACCACAAATCAATTAAGAGGAATTAATCATTTTTAAATAAATTCTTACAAGTACAAGAAATGTGTATACATCACTTATTTTTTAGTTAATATAGTCCGTACATTTGCAGATACATTCATGCCAATTGAAATTGAAATTGTTCTATGTTTATGGAATATAATTGTTTTTAAAAATTGTTCTTATTATTTGAACAAAACATATATTTTTTGTAGCACTTATATGAACTTTCAAACGAATACAATTACCATTGTATAAATGTGTATTTCTAAATAAAAACACAACTTTTATCTAACTTTTTTATAACTTTCGCATTATCACTGAATTGAATTATAGGTGTAGCTAAATAAATTGGTTGAAGAGAACATAAAAAAATATATTTAAAAAAAGTCTTTGAAAACTTTCCACGTTGTTTAAAATAAATTAAATATTGTGTTATATATATATAACGAATAACGTCAACAAAAATAAAATAAAAAATTTGTAACGTCTCACAATTTCAATTCGTTACCGGCTTAAAAATTATAAGTATGATTCGAACACAACGTTTACAATTAGTCCGGACTAAGCGATGTTTATCATTCAACAGCTCCACTGATACTAAAATGCTACTTGAACAAAACAAAGCATTTGGAAAGATTTCTTAGCACACTACATCCATAGCACACTGTATGAATGCACGAATACAAGATAAATCGCGCAAGCCTTACTCCAAAGTATATATAGACATTGCTGTATTGTGTCATACACAAAATCATATGTTTTCTATATAACTAACATTAGTTGTATTTTCGTGTTTTTTTTTCGTGGAATTTTCTTCTTAAAAATGTGTGTGCAAAGTGTGGATTAATTCAAACAACAATCACACACAATTAAGAAACAAATATACTGCGCAATCTCTACATTCAAAATAATATATGTTTTACAAGATGCATTTCTTGAAGTACACTGTGAAACTTATTAATATTTTAAGAACGAGTAAAGATAATATGAAAAAAGTTGTTGGTTAACTTCACTTTTCAATACAAACGAATGTTAGCTTTGAATTTATTTGTGAATACCATAATAGAATTTTACATATTTTGACAAACATTTGTGTATCTTAATCGTATTACTATATTCGATATTATCATTAAGTTACACATTGCTATGAACGCTATGAACTCGTATCAACTTCTTGGTGCATTTCATGGGCTTTCATTTTATTTAGGAAATGAGATAAGTCTAAAATCGAAAACTAGACTTATAACTTTGCCTCGCAGATAAGTAAAGCCTAGGTAAATTAGACCGAGGCAATGTAATAAATTTTCAAACCGTTCGAAATTATAAAAAAAATGTTTTTGGTATGGTATTAGGTTCACAAATTTGATAATTTTCTTCTAATATTTAGATTTCAGCATTACAAACGGTTTCCGAATTTTACATGAGATAACTTCTCTTTTAGTGAATTTGATGGAAAATCAGTTTTTGAAAATTGGGTCATATATGTGTGTTTCAGGCAACGAAAACACAAGAAAAATGAAGTATTAGCACCCACATTTCCAAAACGACTTTTGAAAATGAAAATTCCATAAAATTCACCAGAAAAAGAAGTTATCTAATATAAAAGTCGGAAATCGTGGGTGTTATGGTCCGAAAAGTCTAATTGAAGTTGAAGATTTTTGATGGGCGATAATTTTACCAATCAATAGTTATCGACAATTTTTGGATTATCATATCAACTATCGATTTCTTCAAAAAATTGTTATCGATCAGTATTATAATTTATTGATAATTATCAACCGATACCGAGTTATTTTAAAATTACTTACTTTAATTTGATTACAGCGTATCATGTCTCTGAAATCTTCTATACCCACACGAGCTGTTTACAGTGAAAATCAAATAAATGATAGACACATGTTTTTATGTCAACTTGCTGCCTATACGAGTAGCCTCTATTCATTACAATGTGCTAATTGAAATTCAAGGCTAACTTTAAAGATGGGTTAATTTATTCCACTGATTGAAGAGGTTTTTTGCAAATATTTCTCGAGAGATCATTTGGTTTGTAATCAAAAAACCACCCACTTGACCCATTTTAATTGATAATTTGATAATTATCAAATTATCTATATTTTTAGGCATGGGCGGGCGATAATTCTATCAATCGATACAGAGTCACTTTAAAATTACTTATCACAACGTATCATGTCTCTGTTAATTGAAATATGCTATACCCGCACGAACTGTTTACTCAATTGGCGATTTGCACGATCAACAGATGTAACCACTTTCTTTGTAGTTTTGACTTGATTAGGAGTATTACATTTTTATCCACCATACTCTATGTCACTACTTTCTATGCACATTGGCTTGTATAGGAGTATTACATTTTTTGTCACGACGCGTCGCAATAGAGAATGTTGTTTACAGCCAAAATATTTTTAGGTGAATTTCCTGCCTATACGAGTAGCCTCTATTCTTTATAGTGCTAATTGCAATTTAAGGCTAATTTCAAAGATGGGTTAATTAAGAACACTGAGTGGAGAGATTTTTTGCAAATATTTCTCGAGTGACTGATCATTTTGTTTGTAATCTAAGGGGCAAAAACCACCGACTTGACCCATTTTAATTTATAATTTATAATTTTAATTTATAGTCATTAACGATAATTGATAGTTTGATAATTATTTACTTATCGATAATTATCGATATTTTTTCAGTATCAATAATTTTCAAAAGGCATAATTTCGAATGAATTTTTCTGAAATCTCTTGGAAATTTATTGCAGCCCAAACAGTAGTAGACAGGTATTCATTCCTTTTGAGAAGTCCTACAATTCGGACAATTTTCGCTGAAAAGTTAGGAAAAATTCGGACAATTTTGACAGAAAATTGGCAAAAAAGATCATCATTTTAATTAACAAAAACATTATTTCATCAGCATTTTTCGAAATAGACGTCTGTTTTTTGTGGCCAACCTCCTTCTATCTAATTTTGTCGACCCCTTTTATGTATGGTGAATTCCATTTTAAAACGAACAAAACTAGACTTGACTATTTTTAAAATGGATTTTTTCTCTATGCATGGAACATTTGAAAATTCGGAAAACAATACTTTTTCAAAAGATCATAACTTGAAATGTAGTCCATTTGGAACTATTTGTAACAAATTGATGGAGCTTTGAGGAAAAAAATACAAGTCACCGTATTCATGATGGAGTACCAAGAAGTGCCAGTGGTTTTCAAAGTATAAAAATACAAATAAGTCGAGAATCGACCTTTTCGATTTTCTTCTGTTTAAAATATAGGTTAACTCCTTGTGCTTGAACCCCGAAAAAATTGGGAAGAGGTTTTTTTTGTTGTCGAGAAAAATAATTTCAAATCTTATCCTATATGCGATTTTTCATAAAAATTCAAAATTTTGAAAAACTCTAATTTGGTGCAAAATCAATTGCGTATTTGCATTTAGCAATGGGGCTGTACCTAAATTTCGTAACACGTTCTTTAGCTTTTTTCTTCCCTCCCTCCCCTTCTCGAAACAATCCGTAACGGGCACTCCGACACCCCATTACGTAACAAAAAGACAAGAAATTTACATTTTTTTTATTTATCTAAACAATTTCAATAATGTGTCTATCGACGATACGAACAGAAAGAATCGCAATTATAGAATAATATGTTGCCCCTAAATTATTTGCACTGGTCTGGTCGCATGCATACCCTCCAAAATATTCTGAACTTTTTTTATTTGAAAGATAAAGTAAAGAAAATAAAGAAAATGTTTCAGCTCTTAACTGAGTATTTAAATTCGATTTTGGAAACTTTTAACTAAGTTGAAATATTTTCTTTATTTTATTTTCTTAACTTTATCTTTTGTTTTTTTTTTTGTTTACTACTATTACTGAATAAACATATTCAATTTCTATGAAAAACTATAATTTTTTCGTTCAAAACACAAATAAAAATTTAATGAACATATAATGCTGCTATATGACAAGAAGGACCAAATGATTCAAACTACTAATGGCGTAATTTTAAGAAGAAACTTTTCCAGTCTGTTATATCACACACGACCTGGTACTAACAGTGTTTTCATACAATACAATAAGATTAACAAGTTTAGCTCACACCAAGATGGTTACCAGAGGCCCACCTAGCGCGAAAATGTTTTCTTGGGGTTGTTTTGAAGTGATGTAGCCAAAATTATCTGAAAAACATTTCTCCACGTTAGTTCATTTGTAAGAACATGTATTTTTTACACTTTTCGCCATTTTTTTCGACTATAGCGACACCACCCAAATCGCTTCGGATTTTCTTCGACCTATAGACACTTTTTATCAACGATCCATTTAACATCGATTACCGCCAGGTCCCCCAACATTACAACTTTACATTTTGAATACTATACCTTTGCATATGAAACAGTTAATTAAAATAACTGCCGGAAATAAGAAACAAGAGCTCGAATCTGGTGCAACTAAATTTAGATACACTTCCAATTCAAACAATATAATATAATATAAAATTAAAAACCAAATTTAAAAAAATCGTTCTGGTTGTTCACCCGGTTCGGGAATTTTACAAAACGATTTCTAGCCCAACTTTTTAGAAATCCGATGAGAGGCCCGAAAATTACATCATATCGATAAAAGTTTCTAAACTCTAACATACTGCCGAATGGGGCCTTTTTGGGGCAAATTTAGGGGCCTTTTAAATCCTGTGCCAGAAGGGCTTTTCGGTAGCGAATTCGGCCCTGTTGGAACCAACGTTAATCATATGGAGCTCTCATCTCAAACATGTAACATTTATGTACTTGTACATCCAATAGATTTTCGGGTCCAATCAGTGTGCCTATAAACATATGGACCGACAATAGTGGGTATGGATTCCATACTATGGAACAAACGATCAAATGATATGTGTTATTTCCTGAATCTTCATTCCTAGGTCCCTACCGTATTTATTCTTAAAAGATACTTCAGTTCTCTTAATATTTTGTCGCTGAAAGAAATCTTTAACTAGTATTGCATTAACGTTGGGTTGTTAATCTAAAACAATACGATCTATATTCAGTTTTTTTACAGTATATCATTTGTAGCTAATTCAACTTATTATATATCCAAAAATCTCCGAGTTTAATAAAGTAAGTTACCAGTTCCTATTAATATGTTGGTAATTTAAAGTGACGTTCTATGACATATAATAATTTTTTATATAAATCATTGTTTTCCTATGATGTTATTTACAATGCTAATTTAATACTCAAGTTAATTAAATTGAAGAACAGAAAACATACTGAAACTTATAGCGAAAAGAGTCACCAACTCATAAAATATAATGCTTCAAAATAAATTTTAATTGTTGTTTCCCAAAAATTATTATGGAAATTAATATCAAAAGTGTAATTCCGCTACGCGTACAAGACACAATTTTAATGAACCAGTTTAAATATGAATAATTCGATATATCTATTAAATATTGTGAAAATAGTCTTCCACAAAAGTTCGCTGTGAAATAAGTATATTTTGACGTTACGGTAATAATTAATCGAATTATAACAAGGATTCAACATAGAAAGTGTTGAAATTGGGATTTAATTTATCAAAAGCTTGGAAATGTCATAGCTTATGTAAATTCTTCTTGATAATCTCTATTAAAAATTTAAGTTATCTTTTCGTCGTGAATGTCGTTTGATACTGTCTTAAGAGTTTTGGTAGAATCGAAGGTAAAATTTGTAGCAAACATTTTTGGGATCAAATTTCAAATTTGCCGAGTAAATTCAAGTACCTAATGTAATTATGTATCAGATCACTTTATATTATTAATTTTGATAGAAAAGGTTTTTAGATGAAAATGATATACAATTGGTGCACACATTTGTCAAACACATATTTGAAAATAAAGTGTCAGAGGACGTACACCTAAGGCGAAATTGAGGTTGGCGGTTAAACGAGAAATTGAAATAATATATTCGACGTTTCCTTGCTCGTTACTGCAAAAGAGGGAATTCGAAATGTGCAATATCACGAAATGCCTGTGAATTTCCTACAACTCTCGAGAATTATAATCTGACAAAAACACTCAAAGTGTAAGAGTAGCGCACGTCCTTTTTCCACTTCCAAAAGTACTGATATCGGAGAAGGTGACGCAAGTGGCGTGAATAAGAAAACATTTTGCGTTCCATAAAATATGTTTGAAGGTTCTTAAGAGAAAATTTTGCGTCACAAATGGTAGATGATCACTCATTCTACCGTACCATTAGGTTTTGAAAATGATTTATTTTTTTATCAGGGCAGCTACCCCCTTTTTTGGCTGCGGCGCTGCCGCTCCCAACATTTACTCCGTACTAAGTGTTATAACTGGCCCAGCGCTGCAATTTAATAATTTTGATTTTCACATTATTCTCGAAGTTGTCTGGGTTTTATTGATTTACTAGATTTTGAAAATTATTATTTAATTTTTTTTACGTTCATGCAACTACAACAAATACGACAGAATGCTACAATTGCTACTTTCATTTAACTGCATTTCGTTTTTATTTTCCATTTTACTAAAAATTGAAACAGTTAGTTGTGCGCATCCGCCACTTGTGATGCAAAATTTTTTCTTACAAACTTTCTGTATAACATATAAAAAAAAAATTGGTCACCCGGCACCCCCACTTCCTGCCTCGACACTGTCAGGGTCACTAAGACCTATGGTTCCAAGGGCAAAAATGTTCGCCTCGACTTCCTCTGTAACATATCAAATTTTTTTTTTTGCTCACCCGGCACCCCCACTTCCTCCCTGGACCACTACCAGGGTAACTGGGACCTATGGTTCCATGGGAAAAAACGGTCGCCTAGACTTCCTCTATAACATATCAACAAAGTTTTTTTTGGTCATTCGGCATCCCCACTCTTTTCCTAGACCACTACCAGGGTGACTGGGACCCAGTGTTCCATGGGCAAAAATGTTTGTCGCCACTTCTTCTATAATATATAAAACAGTTTTCTTTTGCTCATCCGGCATTCCCCATCAGAGTGAATTGGACCTATGGTTCCATGGGCAAAAATGTTCGCCTCAACTTCCTCTATAACATATCAACCACAATTTTTTGGTCACCCGGCACCCCACTTCCTCTTTGGACAACTACCAGCGTGACTGGGACCTATGGTTCCATCGGCAAAAATATTCGCCTCTACAACATATCAAAAGAAAAAAAAATTTCGTCACCTGGCACCCTATCCCCTTCCTTGGACCACTACCACGGTGACTGGGACTTGGATCAGTTTAATTTTACCTCGGACCAGTTTTCGAAATTTCAAAAAATATTCGTCTTAACAGTCTCAACAACTTTGGCTTCGGACCCAATCTTCCATCTGTTATACTTTAGGAGATAATTTTTTATTTATTTTAATGACTTAAGAAATTCACTAACTATACTTTAATTCACATTATCACAAAACCGTTTTCTGTAAACAATCTTAGAATTTTATTGCCCTTTTGTAGACGATCTGACTCCTCATCCAATCATACGTCCACCTCAAAATCATTCAGCCACTTGACTGGTTACTTAATTTAGGTCGTTAATGTCTCCCATGAAACGATAGATGGTACAGTGTTCTAAGATGTGCTCCGTCGTTTGATCTTCGCCACACAGACATAACGGGGACTCAGCATACTTCCATCTGTGCATCAGGAATGCGCAGCAACCTTGTCCCGTTCAAAAGCTGTTTAGTTTAAGCCGAGATAATAAATACATAGCTTAAACAGCTCCCAAATCTGAGCGTTTTGAGGTTTGAGTATCAAAATCCGCTAAAACCATCCATATTTTATTCTTCATAACATTCTCTACGATTTTTCCTTTGGACCCAACCTTCCATCTGTTATGCTTTCCGAGGTAATAAGTTCATAGCTTAAATAGCTCCTAAATTTTAGCGTTTTGAGCTTTGAGAGTATCAAAATCCGTTTAAAATACCCATATTTTACCTCAATTGGGGTAACGTTATCCAAATCTTTTGGGCTTAAACGCTTAGACACTGAGATATTGCATACCTCCTATCTCTTACGCTTTCTAAGATATGCACCAGGGGCATACTAAAATCAGGGGTGCCAGCTACGACTGTCCTATGTACAACTTTTGTTCAGCATTAAATTCCCTACAACTTTGCCTTTGAACCCAACCACCTATCTCTTATGGTTTCCGAGATATACGTATAACGATTTTACACGCTTAAAACGCTCGTAGCTCGCAACCGAGGCCGGTGAGGGTACCTTTTTTTGCTAAGATGTCTTAGAATGATGTCACGAGCTCCCTCCAAAATTTCAGGAAAATGTATGGAGCGGTCCTCGAGATAGCAAAAACAAAGATAGGCAGATTTAATTAACTATGCACCGAAAGAAAAATTGTGTCTCTCACAGATATAAGTGGACTCTATTATAATATCCACTGCAGATATAATTTTTGTCCAGTGCAGATATATTGTTTTCCGAAAGATTATTTTATTGGTTTCCTGAAAACATTACTATGCGTAGCGGACAAAAATGATATCTGCCGTGGATGTTAGTATAATAGAGTCCACTTATATCCGTGAGAGAATTTTAATTAAAGAAAACTTTCAGACATCAAAAAAGCAAGAGTTTCAACAATATTTTATTTAATTAGAAATCAAGAGTATTTGATTACTCGATATTGATTAACCAAGTGGTAATGTACTCTCAGCGAGAAACTCAGCTTCCAGCAGTTAGTTAAAATAACGTATTGTTAGTTTAACAAAGTTAATAACAAGCACGTAACAAATGGTTAACTTTTTTCTTTTATTCAATTTAACAGTCTTTTAAACTAACAATGTTATTTTATCAAGCGAAACCAGTTACGTAATCTGACTGCAGAAAGAACTTTTGATATAGTTTGTTTCGTATAAAATAAACATTTTAGACCGGCATGGTGTCTGGATAACGTCTAGAGAACGAAAGATATCCTTTGCTTTTCTTAACTTCAGGTTTTTCAATTTTTACATTTTTTATTCCAAATATCACTAACAATTTTATATTCAGATATTCAAAACATTCCACGAAATAATTGAAAACATGCAAAACTGTCGCTATTTTCAAAATGATTCTTTAACCCTATTTTTCAAATTTGAAAATAATATGGCTGCTTTTGTCACAAGTACCGACATTCCATAAAAAATGCATTTAAATCAATCAAATCAAGTTATCGATGAAACAAACCTATAAAGTGTCCACAATAAAGATGTTCTACGATAAGCAACTTCAGAAATACACAGAATAAAGGAACCGAAAACCCGGTTCTGCAAGCATTGAAAACCCTATTCTTCGGTTCCAAGAAATCGACCAGGTACCTGGGTTCTCGCGTACCCGGGTTGCAATCCCTACTCGGGAACGAAAAGTCCAAATTGAATTTGTCAGTTGAGGCACACGAAGCTTTTCAAAACCGACATCAACTTGATGTATTTTATGGCGATTTCAAAAATGCATTCGACAAAGTGG
>JANVCI010184435.1:0-10786 GCA_026413465.1 Trichosia splendens | reverse complement strand
ATTAATTGTATCATTGAAACGGAGCATTTCCCATATGTATCGTAGAACAATTTTCCGTTTCAAATAACATTCACCATCTTTTTTTCAAAAATGTCCCAACTCCATTGCCCAAAATGTGGAGAGCCCGATCCGGTATTTGCGGAAAATGTGTACATATCACTCAGTAGACAGGGATGGGCAGATATTGATTTTCTTAAGATAAAGATAAAAAATAAAGATAATTTTGCCACCACCAAAGATAAAGATAAAGATAAAATATAATTTTCAAAAGATAAAGATAAAAGATAAAGATAAAAAATTTTCAAAAAAAGATAAAGATTTAAGATAAAGATACAGAAGTTACTAACATTCTAAATTCCCCAGTTATTAAGAATTTCTTCAATCGTACAATTTAATCCCACATTCCACAAATCTTTGCGAGTGCTTGACATTATCATCTGTGAACAATATTGAACAACCGACGTCGATTAGAGGTGTCTCAATGGACTTAATGATGTTTTGTAGAAAAACATCGCTTTTTCAGAAAAATATCTATTCGGCTGATAGAAAAGCCGATTTGCGAGTGGGTTCTTGGCAATATCCAATGAGAAATAATGTAAAAGAAGCCTGCAACAGGTGTACACTGAAAAAACGATTTACCTGTGGGAGGGAGAAAAGAGAACATAGAGCATATACTACATATAACAGAGAGCATATACTTTTTCATATTCTACCTATACAACGTAAATGTACATAATATACATGTGAAACGTATGCAATATACCTGCTGCAGGTATAAAACTTGGTGTAATACGTACCGCAGGTATGTATACATATTGCAGGTAGATTATACCAGTTGCAGGTATATGGCACCAATTGCAGGTATATTATACCACTTGCAGGTGTATTGTACCAATTGCAGGTATACTATACCTGTACAATGCATTTAGCAGAACACAGTAAAATGTGTCATGCAGATATATTTTCCGAATCGCAGGTATATTTTACCTTTGACAAGTAAACTATACCTTTCACAGGTAAAAAATCACCTCCAGTAAGCATTTATGCACCTTATCCTCTTTTCTCACTCTCACAGGTAAATCTTTTTTTCAGTGTACTATGACCACACTCGAAGTATAAATTTTGTAATAAAATTGAACCTTAATTGCCGAAAAAGTGTGAGGAGGTAGGTATGGGGTATGTTCGGAGAATTGTCACATCTGACGAGACCTTCGATGTTGACACAACGACACCACCTGCGATGCCGATGCTTAAGGTGGATTTTTCATATATGGTTAAAAAAGCAAAAATATACATTATGTATGCTAATGTGGAAAATAAGTGTGCCCAGCATCTGCCTGTGTGTACCGAGCGTTCAGTGTGTTGATACGTTGATTTTGACTCCATAACGCATGGATACCCTAACGTTTCTTTGATTATTCGACGTTAAATTAGTCCCGAAATAAACCATATATGAAAACTCCACCATCGGCACAGCAGGTGACGTTGTGTCAACATCGATGGTCTCGTCAGATGTGACAATTCTTCGAACATACTCCATACTTATCCCCTCACATTTTTTCGGCAATTGAGGTTCACTTTCATTACAAAATTTATACTTTGAGTGTGGTTATAGCACTCTTCTGATTAGTTGGCCACCTTCCACCTGTTGTAGGCTATTTTTGCATTAATTCTCATTGGATATTGCCAATAACCCATTCACAAATCGGCTTTTCTTTCAGCCGAATAAATAATCTTCTGAAAAAGCGATGTGTTCCTACAAAATATCATTCAAGTCCACTGAGGCACCTCTAAACGACGTCAGTTGTTCGGATAACAAAATTCTATCGGCATTCTTAAGACAAGGAACAATATTTCGGCCGGAAATTTTGGAAAATCAATCAAAATTTTTCCCCGTACAAATTTGGACAACTCTAGACCCCCCTTATCCAATATTCACCAAAATCAATAGGATTCCTCCCTGAACCATTCCCGACATTATTGTTTAAAAAAAATCCAAATCGGTCAACTGGATCCCGAGATAATCGTGCAACGGACGGACGGACAAAGCGTCCACAATAAGGAATGTTTTTTTTTTCAAAAAAGCTCTAAAAAATTGAAAATTGTGTGGTATCTATAAATACGGCCCAGGAAAAGCAACTTCAACTTGGATTAAATAATCTAATCCAATGCATTAGTACAATCTATAGGTTGCTATCTGGAATTTTTTTTTCAATTTATGTAGCTTATGAAACAGACCCAAAGCCATAGTGAATTTGATACACAGTTTGTGTACAGTTCAGTGTTTATTTTCGGATTGAGTGATAATCATTATATGAACGTTGATAAGAATTTATTTATATAAAAGATAGAACTCAACTTGACCATCAACTTGACAAAGATTTATTTAAAAGAAACAGACAATAATATGGTGACGACTAACGCAGGATTTAGTATCTAAAGAAATATGATATTTATTATTTATTTGAGATTTCTTTTATTTCATTTATTCTGAAAATATATTTGTTTGACAAATAGAACGGAAGTAAGACTTCTTAGTATAAAGATATGACTGGATCGTTTTCGTCTGTAATATGCAAACAACTTTGTATTAATATACACTTAAAACAAGGAAATGCATGGGACATGAAGAAATAGGAACTAAACTAACGACGCAGCCATCCCGACAAGAGGCAAACAGTGTTAATCCTCCGCGAAGCCGCTCGGTGCGAGAATTAATATAACACGGTTTACCACTACACTATCTTTAGTTGACAATAGGTGCGCAATGTATAATATAGCCTGCGTGCTGCGTAATATAACTTTGTGCTGCATAGTACAGCTGTGTGCAGCATAATACCGCTGAGTAGAGCACACGCTATATTATACATCACACAGCTATTGTGAAAATAAAGGTAGGGCTGTTTCTGTTTATAGACGTAAACTGCATAATGTAGCTGAGAGTTGTATAATACAGCTGTGTGCAGATTAATAAAGCTGTGCTCTGCATAATAAAGCTGAGTGCTGCATATTTTTATACATCACACATCTATTATACAGCACACAGTTATACCTAAAATTTCCTTCTTTTTTCAGTATATAATTAATACAATTGCGTATTAGCGCTGACGCGCCCTCGAACCTTTAAACCTCCCTCATTCAACAATAGCCATTTACGGCCCTTGTATCATAATATACTATTATAGTTCTGAACTGTAAAAGTCTCTTTACGCATTTCAGTGTTGTAATCGGCCGTTTATAAGCGCCAAAGATATAAAAGACTCTTTGATCTTAATATAATTCATATTAAAATGCAAACCATCAAACATCTGCATGAAGATGTGATTTAAGAAGGTTGAGATTAATTAGATTGATTTGTGGAATATGACTGATTAGGTATCAAATTGTGATTTGTTTAAGATGATTTTGTATTTAGAGGTATTTTCATTATAGGGGGTGAAGATAGAGGTAGATAGGAATTTTATTAGATATGATACATATTAGGACCGGCCGTAGGCCGGAATTACATATTAGGGCCGGCCGTAGGCCGGAATTACATATAAGGCCGGCATTTCAGTGCTGTAATCGGCCGTTCATAAGCGCCAAAGATATAAAAGACTTTGATCTTAATACAATTCATATTAAAATGCAAACCATCAAACATCAATCTCTCATCTGCATCCCATGATAACCTTTGTGCATCAATAATAAAAAATTCTTTTCCAATCTAACTCAATTAAAGAAGAAAAGAATAAAAATACAATCACAAGATAGTTTAATCTCATTCATTCCCAAGTATCTTCTCTGTATTTAATCATGAATTGAATAACTTCATTTTCATTTGACTCTTCGAACTATGACCGTCGCGATAACTGCCGGCGGACATGATTAATTTAATATTTTTGTTCCATGTATAAGAACGAATTTTCAAAGAATGTATTTTACTATTATGTGATCTGATCATGCTGAATGCAACAAATAATGTAAACCATGACATTGTGATTGTTGATGTTTCGAATTATTTTTTGCTCCTGTCAACGCAATCTGTAAGATAATACACGTCTGGTGTATGTGTTGCATGTATGTTGGGCGAAAGCGAGGTTGAAAGTCAATTGATAAATCTACGATATTAAGTTTGAAATGTGAACATAGATTTGTAGGCAAACAAAATCTTTTTATATTTTTGATGTAGAACGGGTTGAGTTCGACTTTGGTTCGGACAGAGGGGAGAGAACAAAAGTTTTTGATTTATATGTTCGTTAAGGAAAAAAATTGTATGTCCGTGTGCACAATAACTTTTGCAATTATTAACCGATTTTTATATCTCGAGAAATAATTGAGACACTAGAAAATTGGTGAAGCGGTTCTGGAGTTCGAAAATGTGGTCAAAGGTGCTACATTGAATCATCTCGGAAAGTATAAGTCTTCGAGTAGTGTTTACTGCTGGGTAGACTTAGAGAGTGACTGATATTGACTGGATGTGACTGGAAGACGACTGGAAAGCGATTGGAAGGTAACTGGAAGAAGTGATTGAAAAGTGACTGGAAATCGACTGGAAGTGACTGGAAACAGGCAGGAAAAGTGGGAAGAAGGGTGTAAAAGACGGGTGGATAGGGGATCCTACGGGCTCGTCGACAATACGGCGTTCATCAGTTGCAGGGCTTGTCGGTTACGTGGTTGGTACGGGTCTCTCAAATTACTCTTTAGGCGGTTCTTCTAGTTTATTTTCCTTGCATTTACAGCAATTTTTATTTTTAAAATGTTTATTTTTGCTGAAAAGTTAGGGCATTCCGGATAGTTTTTCAAAAGTTAGGACATTTCAGACATACGGAATGCCTGCAAGTTCACTACACTGTGTTTGTTTGCCCGTCCTCCCGTCTGCAGTATTTGCTTGTACGATAACTCGGGACAAATTATCAACTGATTTCAATGATTTCTTTCCTTAAGTAGGTCTTAGTTGTCGATGAAGTCAAAAAAATTGCCACACACTTTCATAGTCATCATATGATCGGTAATAATATTCAGCATCAGCATAAAAAAGTGACTATTTATATGGTGAAAAGTGCAAATATAGCCGATGTAGAGGCTTACAAAATACGCAGTGGAGGAAAATATTTCTGGCGGACCACCTCCTTAACTTACAACCCAAATATCAATGCCCCGAAATATGTCTAGCGCACCCCAATTGCACAATTTTTCTGCAACCAATATCCAATTAATAAATATGGGCTCCCTCTAGTGGGAAAAAATCGCCAAATCGAACAAAAGGACAGACACTCCTCTCCTGACCATAACTGCCTTAGATTGCGGTCTGTCGTTTTCTTATGTTTAAAGGGTGGTGCTGCAGTTACGAGCCTCTCACGTTTATAACACACTATTAAGAACGAGTCTAAAAATGACTTAGCGACATTTAGGCTATAGGAATGAAACTAAAAGTTTCTCAATACATCGTGTTCATTAGGGTGACAAAAAAATGTATGGAAAAAATTTCGAGTTTTCAATTAAGTTGACCTTACGAATTTTGTAAACCTTAGTCCCCAAACAAAGTCCACACAAAATTTCAGCAAGATTGGTCAACTTTAAATCGTCCCTCAAGACGCTTCTTTTTTTCGACTCTGAAAATCAAAAATTTTCATCAAGAGTCATGAAAAGTCATGATTCGTAGAAAATTAATGAAAAAATCGAAATCAGTTTTTGTCAAAATTTTCCATACATTTTTCATAGAAGCAAAACTGAAACTTTCTTAAATGTCTTAATTTAAGTAAATAGCCTCAATCCACACACAACACAAACGCAATGTATGGAAAATTTTAACTAGAATTAAAAATGTTGTGTAAGGTTACGGAAAGTTCGGTCATGCATGTTTATGTGATTTGTATGTTTTGGTGATTCAAAAATTTCAATTTTCAATGGTTACGTTATGATTGCATTGTTGTGTCATGAGATAAATTTTTGATGGATGGAGGTCAAAGGCGATATGAGTCGCATCTGATGTTGTACACTGCATGTGACGGACGAATTTTTTTGGAACACTGGTATCTGCTTGCGGGTGAGGGATGACCACCTTGAATCCATTGGTGTCGCGATGTGTTATGGGTTTTGTTTCGCATACATTCCAACATACGTCGGTACGCAATGCTCGACAGTATACAGTTGAGGCTGTTGGAGGTCCACGTATTAGGTGGAATAATTTTCTTCTTATTTAATCCCTAAACTTAAAGTTGACCAATTTTTCGCTGTGAACAACATTTCAACTTTGAGTACAACTTTGAAGTGTTAAACAAATTAATTTCTTTTAAACTGAAAATATTACAATAGTAATCCTTGCACTTTTCCCGTCATTTTAAGCTAAAAAACTTTATATTTTATTTTATTTATTTATTCAAAATAAATGTATGAAAAACCCTTAACATGAAAATGTCATTAAAAAGCAAAATTAAAAAAGAAAGTTGTTCTACAAAAAAATCTGGGGACTATAGCGGTCGCCACTAACTGTGTCGAAATTGGATACAAATTAAATTTTTTTAAACGCTCCTACTCAGAGATAGAAGGTTGGGTCGACGAAAAAATTTTTCTTAACGAGATTTATCTTTTCACGAAAAAAATATGTTTTAACGAAGAAAAGATGTTTTTAACGAAAAAGTGTTTTTAAGTGATTTCAAATGATTGTAAGTGATTTGAGGTGATTTCCAGTATTTTAAGCGATTTTGGATGAGTACTGCGGGTATCATACAGGTCTTTATAATTGCCGTCAGTGCAATTTGCAGTATTTATGTTTTCTTAGCAGTTTTTCTCAATTGCCTCGAAAAATATTAGAGATACGAGAAAATTGCTCATAGGTATTGTTTTAGGAAATTTTACGGGAACAATATTGTCAAAAGGATGACCAAAACAGAGGTCCCAATAAAAGAATCACCTCCAAATTTGGAGTTTTAAGGGGTTTTTGATAAGAGAAATTTTTGGAGAATTTTAGGAGTTTTCGATTTAAAATTTGGCAATTTTAAATCGAATGCAAAAATTTAATGAAATATTTTCTACAACTTCTAAAAACTGAAACAGTCAATTCGCCGCAGGCAAAGTTTTTGAATGTAAGTAAGACTTTCATATGATAGAGTTTCCTTACATATGATTTGTGTTGAGATTGACCATTTAATGCGACACAGGCAACATTCTTGAATGCAAGAACTTCGTATGCTAGAATTTCCTCAAATTATTATTGAGATTGATCATGAGAACATTCATATGCTAGAATTTCCTTCAATTTGTATTCATGTTGACCGTTTAATGCGCCGCAGGCAAAATTTTGAAATGTAAGAACTTTCATATGCTAGATTTTCTTTCTGCCAAAATCGGTCGAGTGGTTCGGGAGCTATGGCCAAAAATGTGGTCAAATTGGGGATCCCAAGCTTTGACGTCGAAATATCTCGCAAAGTATAAAAATGTCTTTTAACAAAAAAGGTTTTTAGCAAAACATTTTTTAGAGTCGAGTTAAATTGAAAATGTTACACTTTTCTTATTTTTATTGTTTTCGACACATCCCAACCAATTAAGTGTTTCCCAGTTTATGAGCTTTCGGCGCAAAATTTGAATTTCCCAAGGCTAATTCAAATTTTGCGCCAAAATATCATAAACTGGGAAACATTTAATTGGCTGGGAAGTGTCAGAAAGATTAGAAACGAAGAATTAAGAAAAGTGTAACATTTTCGATTTAACTCTGTAACGAAAAAACAGTTTTTAACGAAAAAAATATTTTAACGAAAAAAATGTTTTTTAACGAAGAAAAAATGTTATTTAATAAAAAAAAAAATTTGATGTGATTTTAGATGATTGTAAGTGATTTTGGGTGATTTTAAGTGATTACGTCGAGTAATCTTCTGAAGAAATGTGATTTTAATGTTGGATATTGATTTTCCAACAAAAAATTGATGATTTTAATAAAGTTGAACATTGTGGTATTATATCTCACATTGTATTATTTTAATTAATTTTAATTAACTTTAATTGCGAAGAAACTATGACACGGACACCTTGAATTTTTATGATTCCTTGTTTGTTGCTTGCATTTGAATAAAAAATAAAAATTTAAAACTGTTGTATTTAATATAAAAGACCGAAGTACATATCATTGTTCTATTCCCCATATCCATGTCAAGCAAATACAAAGCAACCTCTATTATTTGCTGAATAACCGGCATGCCGCATGCGATACAATTATAATTGTACATTTTTATGAACAATTTTTTTGTATATCTCGTAGTCATAACATCATCCGAACCGAGATCCGAACTGTACCACATTGTTGTGAAAAATATAGGTACTTACTTATGTAAAAAGCACATGGATATGGATTATATTGATGACCGGGTATAAGGATAGATATGAAATTATAGATTCTTTTTAACCAAAATGATTTTATGAAAATGAGTTTACCCTTGGTTTTACCTCTGCTGCTGATTATCAAAATTTAGATAAAAAAAACAGCGGGAAATCGTATGGAAAGATTAAACGACTGAATGATAGATATATTATATGGAATGGATACGTGAATTACACGTAACTATTTTACATCATCATTCATCGTACATAAAAATTGTAAACTCATTTATATTTACGCATCAATTAAGAACCATGAAGCATAGAACACTTTATAGGTCACAGCTCTTATATTCGTTAATTAGAATTGAGAAAAAAAACTAAGAAGCCGGTATGTGGCATTAATAAATGGCAAGGGCGTAAATCGTATGACATGGCGTGATCAAATAAATTATTTAAAGATGATAGTTTAGAGAAGAAAACTGAACAAATTTAAATCGATATTTTATATTACATCCACTCACCTAATGCCTTCATATAATCACCGAAATTTTCGGATTTTTCCAATTTGTATTTCTTTCCTACCCAAGCCATTGCAATAATATTTCTTTCGAAAAATAATTCACAAAATGTAAAGAATATTAACCACAAAATGCACTAAAGCCTCCTTTACCGGTTAAGCGAACGAAGCAACTGCCTCTGGCATGGCACGTCACATGAAATTTATAGAATTTTTTTCTCTTTCTATCGTAGTGACTGTTTGAGTCAATGTTTGAGTAGAATAGTTTAGGTACTTTAACCTTTATCTCTGGCGTTCTTTAAAGAGAGATAAAGCAGTGGTTTCGGTGTTGTTGTTCGTTATTGTATTTAATTATGCACTTGAACATTACTTTCGTTTTCCTGCAGGCACCACATTAGGCATAATTTTTTGGTAGAAATTTCTTTAAAAAATTGCACCTACGTAAAAACCAAGAGAATATGAAACAAGAGGTAAAACGAACCACCTTTAACATAGAGGATAACGACGAAATTGGTGGCAGTCACCTTGTCAGGGTTATTGCGGAACGAGACGTAAACGGTGAATAATTCAGGCGTTCAGTCAACAGCTGATTAGACTCGTTAGTCTCGTGCGTAGTACAGAGTCTCTTAGATTCATCAGCTGTCGTGTAACATCGAGAAATAATCGAAATCGACATAGGTTGTCTTAGCAATTATGTTCAGGATTGTCTGTCTGTCTGTGCGCGGTTCCCCCAAGTGGTGGTCTGGCGGCGTGGAGGGCACCGAAAAAAAAAATATTTTTTGATATGTTGGGAGAGCAAAAAAAACCACTTTTGATATGTTGTAAAGAAGCTTCTTAAACGTGGAGAAAACATAGACAAATTTCTAAGAAGGGGCCAAAATTTCCCCATTTTTTAGTTTCTGGCTGTAGCGAGCAAACGAATGGAAATCTAGATTTGGTTCCGCACGCAAAGTTATACAGGTGCTACAGGTGATTTTAGAGTAAAAATTGAGGTCATGCTACATTGCTACACTTCACCTCAAATAGCTCTGCAAGTAGTGAACTTTTGTTCAGTAATGCTTTGTGTAATCAATAGACAATTCCACTGGGAATAATTTTGACGCAACCTGGAAACTTGCACCTCCCTCCCCTGCGCCACCACCGTTTCCCAAAGTGTCCAAAACGAAGTGAAGTCGCAAAATTTTGGGTTTTTGGAAATTAGTGGAAATGCTCGATGGATATTGTCCACAGTGGCTGGGAAAGGTGTCCATAAATGTGTTATTGAACTAAGGTGGATCTACCTCTTTCCAGGTCAAGAACTTAGGGATTTTCATAGTTTCCATCGGGTTTATGGGTTCCCTTCTGGATTTGAGGCATAAGAAAGGTTCCCATAAGTGAGTTCTTGAGCTAAGATGAGTTCACCTCTTCGCAGGGATTTTCATAGCTTCTACCGGGTTTTATGGGCTCTCGCCTTGCTTTGAGGCATGTGAAAGGTGCCAATAATTGAGTTCTTGAACTGAGACGGGTTCACCTCTTCCCAGGTCAAGAATTTACCTATTTTGATAGATCCAATCAGGTTTTATGAGTTCCCTTCTAGATTTGAACTGAAATGGGTCCACCTCTTCCCAGCTCAATAACTTTGGGATTTTCACAGCTTCCACCGGGTTTTATGGGTTTCAATCTGGGTTTGAGGCGTGGGAATGATGCCTATAGGGCAGTTCTTGAACTGAGATGGATTCACGTCTTCCCAGGTCGATATCTTACCTATTTTGATAGATTCCATCTACTTTCGGCGCCCTCGGCATGCAATAGTAGATTACAGTACACAAAATGTAAATTAGTTACAACGAGTGAGAATTTGCATACGAGAGTGTGTGTGTTTACACACGAGTATGTAAATTCTCACGAGTGTATTCACTTATTTACATTGTTTAACCCCCCCCCCCCTTTAAAACATTTTTTTAAATTTGCATGACTCCATACAAAAAGCAAAAT
>JANVCI010182213.1:0-10796 GCA_026413465.1 Trichosia splendens | reverse complement strand
TACATTTACAAATCATATTTAGAAAACTTGCTAAAAAAGCCAAATTCGCTACTTCACTAGCAAATTTCTGTTAAATTCTTGTTATTTCTTGTGAATTTCAAATGAAAAGTACGTGCATGTACAATGTTTTGCATACTCGACGACGGATGTTCAAGAGGGGCAATCTATCGTAAATATTCAATTTAAGGCAATGAACCTTCACAGATTTAAAGATTGCTACTAGATCTACCATGTTTCCCCTCAAATGCATGCAAGCAAAGGATAATTATTAAATACGACGTGTTTCAAGACACTCATTCACGCGACATATGTACACGGGAATGACTGTTTTGAAACACTTCGTATTACCCGATTATCACTTATTTTTATGCATTTGAGGGAAAACACACTAGATCTAGTAGAATCTTTAAATATGTGAAGGTTCATTGCCGTAAATTGAATATTTGCGACAGATTGCCCCTCTTGAACATCCGTCGTCAAACATGTAAAACATGTACATGTAGTACATGTAATGCATTTCAATACGCGTTTTGAAACGGTGTACATTTTGTCGAATATCTAAAAAACGATCAATGCTAGACCTATGATATTTGCAACATACATTCGTGGAGTGCCTGTGGGTGACTAGAATTCCGGCATATCTTCGACGGGTGCATTCAAGAGGGATGTTTTAAGTTTACTTTGATTTTTCAATTTATATCGCCTGGTACGTACGCATTTTTATAAATATACCCAACGGGTGAATTTAATAGGGGTATTTTAAGGTTAAGTGAACAAAATTCTTTTTTTATTCACAAAATGGTTAATTTTTTATTTTGTATAGAGAGTATTTTTAAGGGAATGAGGAAAAACTAAAAGAGCCGGTTCCCTCATTTGTGTTTTGTACTTTTTTAGTTTTAAGAGCGTTTTCCCGCTGCTCCCATGTGACAAAATACGATTGTTATAGGTTGCAGTTGCATTATATTTGCATTTTAAATTTTCACATTCACATTCACATTTGGTTTGAATGTGAAACAAGTGTGAACAATTGAAAATTAAATATAATTAAGCACCACTCTGGCTCTGGCTCTGGTCATATGGGCCCTAGTGGTTAGAGAGATAAGACAAATATGAAATTGTAAAAAATTAAAATTGAATTTAATGAAAAATTTGTTAGAAATGTTTAAAATAGCGACGACAATTCCATTTTATCTCATATAACTTGTGTATCAAATATAAAACATTAATTTAAAAAAACTCAACCTTTACCGCAACTTCCAATTTATTTTTCATAATAATTGTGAGCGAAATCAGTTTAGTTAGAGTAGAGTTATGGCTTGAAATGTGGTGAAAAGAGGTTAACAAGTTTCTCCGTAACTATAAAACGAAACTTTGATGATGGATACATAGTGTCCGAAACCGGTCAGTTTTAATAAAAACTAAGTTGATACAATTTAAAAAAATTGCTTTTTCGACTCACTCCTATAAAGTATAAAATATAGAAAGTTTGATAAAGATGTACATTGATTGAATGACCAACAATATTGATAAACATAAAATTGTGTAGAAAATCTGTACTGTGAGAGGGAAATAAAAACCACACTCATAGAAACATAAAGTAACAAACACATACCGATTCAGGTACTTTATCTGCCTTTCTATGCTATTGTGCGTCTACTAATCAGTCAGTCTGTACTTGCATAACAAGTACTACAGTGGAGGACTTATGACTAACACAAATAGATCTTTGGCGAAATACACCATTTCAGTGCTTAAAGCGCCAGAAATGACAGTTCTATATTTTACATGCGGAAGAGTAGCACAGCTATATTGTTTCAAGCATATAGCTGTACTACTCTTCCGCATGTACAAAATACAACTGTCATTTCTGACGCTTTAAGCACTAAAATGGTGGATTTGCACAGATAAAGTAATAAAATCGAAGATTAAGCTTTACCGTTAAAATGGGTCAAACTTGGTTTGTAATTTATGGAAGTAGAAGTTTGTTTAAATAACAACTACCAAGAATTGTACATGTTTTAAAAATTTTACTAATTTCGATTAAGTACAGGAACGTTGCAAGACCATTAGGAAAGTTATCATTGGGATTCAAGGTGAATTTCGTAGGAGAAAGCAAGCCTAATGCGAATTCATTTCATTCAAACAACTGACTATCAAGTTGATTTTTCCTTTGATTTCCTTACTTATGCCAGAATCTGTGCAAGGTGCTCAGAGAAGATTGATTTCAGTTTCCATTACGTGCCAGGTGCAACTTCGTTAAATTTCTCGAAAATATCATGCCGGTTTCCGTTCCCGACAATCATGATATTTCTCATTTTGAGAAATTTAAGTGTAAACCTAGTTTTTATTGGATTTTTGAATAATTTTGCTTCAGTCATTCAAAACGATTTCCGCTCAAAGACCCATCATCCAAATACCAGATGTTTAATTCTGATTGCAGAAACCGAGTCATTTCATGAATAGCCATGCAGAAGAGGACTGGTCCGCAAGGGTCACTTTGTTGGCACCCTCTCTGAGATAGTATTTCAAAATAGCCAAACCATAAAATGGATGGAGTTGAATATCACTGCTTGACGTAAGCATACATTTCAGGGCACATTTTCGTTAAAAGCATTTTTGCAATCAAGCTTCAGGAACACTTTTGTTGATGCATGCAAGGTTGGGTTAGCGGCGCTCAGGGCCTACTTTTCAAAAATATATTTCTCAAATTTCGCGAATTTCTAAAATTATTTCTCAAATTTCACGAATTTATAAAATTATTTCTAAAATTTCTAGAAATATTTCTCGAATTTCTTTGGGAAATATTTCGAGAAATTTTAGAAATAATTTTAGAAATTCGAGAAATTTGAGAAATTAATTTTTGAGAAATATGCCCTGGTCTAGTGCATATTTATTAACAGATTTCTCCAATTGTTTTTTCTATTTTTCGACGTAAGTTTAGAGTTGTTTATAAGTTTTAACCTAAGTGCTATGGCAAATGCGTTCTTATCACATCTACCCACTATCATAAAATTTAATCTCTTTGGCCCAATCTAATCTAAATAAAGTCGACTAACACGACTACAGTTCATTTGATACGCATACCGGTAATAATAGCATAGCACATCTAATCTGGTTATTATCTTTGTAATAAATTAATAAATCGACATTTCCATGGACAATTTTATATGCATGACACTGTCACGTCTTTTTTTTCATTCATTGTTAATTCGCATCATGCACACTCCCGAGCCGCACTAAATTCACGAGTAGAAATTTGCATTTTCAACAAAAGTGTAATTAGATTTTTGAAGGGCTCTTTTCTCCTCAATGGAAAAGTAATGTTCTTTCAGTTTGGTGTGTTGGACGATGAATGTACAGAAATATATATATATTTGTACTAGTGAGATGACGTATACGAAATATGTCAACAAATTATGTTCTTCAGATTAATTTTGATTTTATCGTTAATTTGATGTGGAAACCAATTTTATTTTGTTTATTAAACAGAATTACCATTAAGGTTAGGGGGATGTTAAGTGTGCTTTCGAAAGATTCTGTGCAATGATTAATTGTGATAAAATTTTTCTTTTC
The DNA here is from genome assembly GCA_026413465.1 of Trichosia splendens. Taxonomy (NCBI): domain Eukaryota; kingdom Metazoa; phylum Arthropoda; class Insecta; order Diptera; family Sciaridae; genus Trichosia; species Trichosia splendens. Next base: position 7,223 of record JANVCI010182213.1, on the reverse strand, counting down.
TTTTCTGTCAGATTTAGGCAATTAGTTGAAGTTCATTTCCCAAACTGAGACTAATATATAAAAAATAAATATTGTTCTGGTTACCAGCTCACAATTTTAACTCATTCCACTCAATGAATGAAGACCATTGTTCAGAGTTATAAATAAGCTGGTTCGCAAACATACGTTGTCAGCATTTTGAAAGTCAAATAAAAATGTACAACAAACTATAAATTTATAGTTATAAAAAAAAGAAACACCATCCAAACCAATGAGAAGGAAAAGAAGTTTTAACAAATAACTTTATAGACATTGTATTTGGTATATAAGGAGTTTGAGGATATACTTCATGTATATCACATAGATCAAATACACAAACATAAAGACTTGTGCAGACATCAGAAAATATAAATAATAAATAAACAATAACTACAGTACAGCAACGTTAATACTTCGTTTGAAAGTAGTGGTTGCTTTTAATAAGTCGTGTTATAGTTTTTTTTTGTGTGCGGGTGTGGGTTCATATAAAGAAATAATTTATAAAATTATAAGAGACGAAATTTTGACCTTTAAAACTTAAGCGTTTCTCCTATCCTATTACATACTAGTACGGTTTCTCTGGTAATTAAAAAAATAAATTTTTTATTTCTGAACGAGTCGAAGTCATTGATCCATCGTGTCAGGCCAAGGAAAACCAATTAACTGATTTGATGATGTATACCAATATTTGTATATATTATAGACCAAAAAATTATAGGTAGGAACTGTTAAGACAAAAGATTTTTCGTAATGAACGCCCTAACTAGTTAGTACACAGTACATTTGACTTACGAAACGTACATTTGGCGTACAAGACGTACATTTTGACGTACGAAACGTATATTTGACGTACGAAACTTACAGGACGTACATTTTGACGTAAAGATTGTGCGCCAAATGTACGTTTCGTACGTCAAAAAGTACGTATTGTACGTCCAACGTACGTTTGGTACGTCAAATATACGTTATACAAGTACAATCGTTGTACGAAACGTATATTTGACGTACGAAACGTACATATGACGTACAGGACGTACATTTTGACGTACATTTGACGTACAGGGCGTACATTTACGTCAAATGTACGTTTCGTACGTCAAAATGTGCTTCTTGTACGTTCAATGACGTTTGGTACGCCAAACGTACGTTATGTAAGTAAAATAATAGTCAATTTGCTATAAAAATAATCTTCGTACCCAGGATATTTTAGGGGCCATCCATAAAGTACAAACGCAACAAAATGAGATTTTTGACTCCCTCCCCCTTAACAGTTCCATACGCTTTTACGTAACTCTACCCCCGCCCTGTTTCGTGAGCACATATGAAAATAATTTCAATTTAATTTAATTTTCCTGAATAGTTTCTCTTTCACTGTTGCTTAATATTAGCCGATTGAGACATTTTGCCAATATGAAAAATATAGCGAATCTCAAGGGTCTACACCAACCAACATTATAGAATAATGGAATAAGATTAGATAGAAAAACAGTGACAATAGTTTGCAGATAACGGTTGTACTTGAAGTTGAAACGCACATCTCTTTCTTTGTAACATCACCACTGAACGATACATTGCCCCAACAATGTATATATATATATATATATATATGATTCTCACATCAACATTATTTTCAAAATAAGGTTTTCACTCCAAAATTGCTGCAACAACCATATTACGTTTGATTCAACCATAATATACTTGCTCCAACCATAATATACTTGCTCCAACCATAATCTGATTGTTGCAAGCATAATTTTGTATGTCATGGTAACTGTAACAATATTGCAAGAATTTATTTTTGTCAGTGTATTTTGGTTCAGCGACATCGATGAAAAGTCACCGGAAAGTGACTTAGTTGTGAAAATAACTCAACCATGAAACCACTAAAAAAAATTGGAAGAAAAGCAGTAGAAATTAGCAAATACTGGAAAATGATAATGTGCAAAATTAAGAATGGGTGTATGACTTAAACATGGAAACTGATGAGGTGCTTGTAGAGCCTAAATGGTCACCCAACCGAATGTACTGCATGACATCAAGACTGTTCTCCATAAAGTGAGAAGTAGAATAAGTCGGTCATCTTGTAGTTTTTGTAATGATTTCGTTGTTGAATATTACGCTTTCATCGACTCCATCACTTATTCAACCCTTTCCTCTCTGCGTTCCGTTACTGAAATATCGACATCACAATGTCTTTATTAAAATAGTATAAAATATAATTTTCAAAGTGGATATGCTTTGTACGTAGACCACGTAGGCGCACTATGCTTCCCGCGGAGTAAAGTTGAAGACGATGATGATATGTTTTCTTCATCAATAAAAATTATTTCAGACTTCAAATTCTGTTCTTTTGATGAGAGCTCGTGCTTCACAATTTTACCAGCATAATTTAAAATATCAAAAGCAAGTACAATTGAGCAACCCTCCCACCGCTTGTCTGGAAGTTTTTAATGAACAGTCCCCCAAAAAGTTAAGTTTCGTATTCATATACAAACGACATTTTCATGAGTCTCCTCGAAATTAAACATCATCCATTTCAATTTGTTTTTTTATTCTTCATCAATCGAGATTATCAAAGATTATATTTTCATAATTCCATGAAAGAATTTATTTTTGCTAAATTTACCATGAAATTTACGTTCGTATTTTATTTCTAAGCAAAATATCCAAATGCTCTAAATAGAATTTCACTTTTGAATATGAAAATTTCTGGAAACATTTTCTTCAAAATGCATGGCAAATTCTATGCTATGAAAATTGTGACTTTGTTAGTTGATGTGTGTAGTATAATGATGGTATTCATTATGGTCGACCGAAAAAGTAAATATGAATTTGAATAATGACTTCATTAATGTAAATATGAATGTAAATTGAAAATGACCTATAATTTATGTAATAAAAAAAGTGTATTATTACCATTTATTTTCAATAACGTTGTGAGAACATTGACCGTTTCATGTAAGTGTGTTGGTTTTGTGCATATACTACATTGTTATTAAGCCCAACATATTCGGTGGATTATGATTATTTAACTTTGGATAAACAAATTTGTTTTAAACATTTTTTTGTTTACATTGAATAAACTTATTTGGACGTGTTTGTTGTCTTTAATAAGTGATTATCTATTAAAGATTATATTTATTAAATATACACATCTATTAACGATCGCAATTCGAAAGAATTTTTTTTTCGCTGTAAGCATCAATACAATTTTAATCCAATAATTCTAAAATGTATTTCATCACAATCTTATTAAAAAAGTTAGATTTTGTCCGTCAAACTATAAAGTTAGAACTGAAATAGCCCACACAGTAAGGTTTACCAAGTATACGTATAGTTTTCACAATATACCTGCAATATACATGATATACCTGCAACAAGTATGTAATATATATGTTGCAGTTTAAACAAATATTCTGAACACATCAGGCATTGTAGAAACATTTCAGGTACATTTCTTCAATGCTAGCGTTTGAAAGTAATCCGACATACAAATAACAGAAAAAACCGGTCGTTTTTGAAATTTCGAGCATTTTGACATCTGCAAGGTCCAGTTTCCCTTTCGATATGCAAATAATAAACGTAGTTGTTTTTTTCATCTTTTGCGCTAAATGTTTACATGTACAAAATGACAAACAAAGGAGATTGCCTTAATTACAAGTTCTGATTCAGCTGAAAATTTTAATGAGGAAGTACACATGTAGTATTTCGAAGTATATAAACAAATAGACTGAGAGCCCACGACCGTTTCAAACCCATGCATATAATGTTACTACACTACCTAAGGTGAACTAAAAATGTTTTAACACTTTCGTTTTTGAGTGGTCCGATAGCTTGCCAGAGGTAGGTGTAATGATCAGTCTAAACACGTTACATGGTTTGGGCATCAAATTGGTGTCAAACTGCATACTCTGTCTCCAATGTACGGAAAGTGTTGCTCACCTTAGGTAGCAGGGCCAAGATTTCTTAAAATTTGTGAAAAAAAATTTGAGAAATTTTAAGAAATTTTAAGAATTTTTGAGAAATTTTGAGAAATTGAATTTCTTGAAAATAGGCCCTGTTGGTAGTATAGTAACATAATATGCATCTCAATCCCTGGGGTTATGACGATATGAAAATTTCGTGTGATCTCGATCTAAAATGATCATATGATGTTTGTATGCACACGTAAATAGTGATTAGTCAGATTAGCACCGTCATAATAGTTACACTTCTGGGTAGAAGCATGAAAATTTCAGGGAATGTTCTTACATGACAAAGTAAATTTTCTGGGGTAAGATCCAAAACATTTCTCAACCCCTTCCCACCTTTTCATCCCTTTAAAGTTCAAGTGCATAGGCGTCTGATGATTTATTGTGAAGGAGGTACTGGAGTTATGACGCTTGTTAAGGGCTGAAATGAAAGCTAAAGCTTCAAACTTTTTTTCGGTGATTCAAAGCTTTCCTAACTTTCAATTTTCATCATAGATTTTCCCAAAAGTTAAATATAAATTTACGTTTTAAGTTAAATAATTTTTGAAATATAATTTTAAGACAAAAATGTTTTCAAGCAGAAATGTTCCTCATTTAATTTTCTACAACTTTGCTGAAGAGTGGTATCTTGATCTCCAATAGTATAGGAGCCAGACCCAATTTTCCACCATAATCCAAGGAATTTTCATATGAAATTTTATATGAAATTTTATGTGGAATTCGGCGAAATATGTTATTTTCGCCTAATTACGCACATAAATTATTACAAAATATTAAATGTTATGGAAAACATGTCTCACTGAGTTGTCCCTGGCCATCCTCGATCCGTAAAATCCATTCAAGACTTATGCAGTTTTTTATGAAAATTTGCTGTAATATGACGGTTATTTTCTATATTTCTCTATCTGTGATCAAATATTAACTTTTAAATTTAAATTAAATTAAACTGGTAAAATATAGCAAAAGCCTCACCGAAGTGATGGCTTCGCAACCAGGTCACATCAGGATAAGAAGACTCTCCCAAATATTTGTCTTAGCTTTTATACAGATGGCAAAGCGCAAAGGTAATACTCACCTGGGCTTTTGATATGGAAGATGTTTATTTAGGGGGCAGCGACATATTAAGATACCAACAAATACTTAAATACAATATGCAGACAGCTCTCTGATAATTGTGGAGAGGATGAAAACGCTAATTTTGTACTTTCACTCTAAGCTGAAATTCCATTCGGAATTTTATCCTAAGGATATTCTTTGGTACCTAAATAGCACAAGGACAGTTAAAAACAGTTTGCATCAGATAACGCTGAGGTAAGTTCAGTAACTCAAAGATTGTTAGCAGGTTGTCTTTTAGAAAGTTGTGTAATAGTGAGGGCAAAATTCTTCCACAGAGACAGTCTGCGAAAACAAAACGCGACTTTAATAAAGTAGAAATAAGAGTAAGTATCCCAATTTTCCAACAATTATTTTTATATGTAACTTGTTTCGTAGAACATTAACAGTTCATGTAATATTTGTGAAGCAGACGAGAGCTTAAACTCGAGAACTGTTATTTAATTTCAGTTGCGAAAGAATTTATAAAGCTATTACACAAAATTCGAAAAATTGATTTCAAGGTAATCCTGTCCAACAAAGTAGTGCTAAAGTTAACCTTTCGGTGCTTAGAAGGTGAAACAATGAGCCTACGCCACCGGAACGCGTCACGGGGAAACTAAGTTCAGATTTTTAGGGAGATGTGTGCTATTTAGGTATCAAAGAATATCCTCAAAGTTCAAAGTTTGATCAAAGTTCCGAGTGTAGCTTTAGCTTCAAACTAGAGTGAAAACACCTGAGTGTAATGGCTTCGTTTGAAGCGGGCTGGGCAAGAGCTAAAGATGCCAGCTTTTTCGTCCTCGCCACAATTATAACTTTTTGCGTATAGTATTTAATATTTGTTAAGGTATCTTAAAAGGTCTCTGCACTCTAATAAACATCTTTCATATTAAATCCCATTATCCAAAATCAGATATAGAGTCAGGTGCGTATTACCCAAAGAGATTAATATACTAAATAGAGCGTTCGTGAGAGAATTTTATTGAAAAATCATGTCACAAATTTTCTCACAGTTTAACAAAGAAACGGACCATAATTTACTATCACAACGGATCATGATTTCGTGTATGCATACACGAATTTACACATACAATCAGATCTTTTTTCATTTTATGAGAGAGAAAGTGCGGATATGCACGCTCTATATTAGCATATTATTCTCTTTGGTATTACCTTTGCCATCTATATCAAAGTTTAGAAAGAAGAGTTCTCTTATCCTGATGTGATCTGGTTGCTAAGCCATCACTTCAGTGTGGCTCTTGCTCTATTTTACCATACTTCAATTTAATTTAATTTAAATTTAAAAATTAATTTTTGATCAATTTTCATCAAAACCTTTACAAAATGTAGATTTTGAATGGATTTTGCGGTTCAAGGAAGGCCAGGGACAACTCACTGAGACATGTTTTCCATAATATTTTATATTTAATATTTTGTAACCATTTACGCGTTTAATTAATTAGGCGGAAATAACATATTTCACCGAATTCCACATAAAATTTCATATAAAATTTTGTATGAAAATTCCTTGGATTATGGTGGAAAATTGGGTCTGGTTCCTATACTATTACAGATCAAAAATTCCACTCTTCGGTAAAGTTGCGTAGAAAACTGAATGAGGAACATTTCTACTTGAAAAAAATCTTTCTCTTAAAATTATATTTCAAACATTATTTAACTTAAAGTTTAAATTTATATTTAACTTTTCGGAAAATTCGGAAAATCTATGATGAAATTTAAAAATTAGGAAAACTTTGAATCACCTAAAAAAAGCTTAAACCTTTAGCTTTTATTTGATCTTTTAACCAGCATCAAAGCTCCAACATCTCCTTCGCAATAAATCATCAAAGACACCTCTGCATTTCAACTTTGAAGGGGTGAAGGGGTTAACTAATTTTTTAGCTCCTACCCCAGAAAATTTTGTTCTTTATGCAAGAACATTCCTTGAAAGTTTCATGCTTCCACCCAGAAGTGTAGCTATTCTCATACAAATGTGACGTTGCTTCCTTAACTAAATTGGACAGATTTACCGAAAAAGTCGGGTTCCTTCAACGAATATAATTTTTACCACGTAAATTGATGCTCCCAACCATAGAGATAAAATACTATAATAGAGATAGAATGAGAGAAAAATTACTGGAA
>JANVCI010181102.1:0-10836 GCA_026413465.1 Trichosia splendens | reverse complement strand
TTAAGTCCTATCAACTACGATCTATAAAAGACAGAATCATAGTTTTTGTTTTGCACATTTCAGATCACAATGGATGGAACGAGCCCACCGAGATGTCCAACGCCGGGTGATCAGGAAGAATATGACGTAACCCGAATGCGTGAAGATGATTTTGAACGACTGGCAGTTTATATGGTTCCGGATGTACCATGTGGTAGGCAATCCCTTAAGTTCTTAGAATAAGATTAGAATTTCCTCATATGAAGAGAAATGTGTAGCCGTAAAAGAGACCAGACAGAATTGATATGATCCTTAGACTTTTTTAGAAGATACTCTGAATGCTGGAGTAGCTTCCACAAAAGTTTCGAGCGATGGGCAATTCCTAAAGTTCTCAGAATAACGTTGCAATTCCCTCATATGAGGAAAAGACAAATTATTTTGTATTAATTGTCGTGTGTCATGCGTTTTGCAACCAGAAAAATACGCTACTCAGGCATTGAAACACAGTCAGACACACAGACGAACATCAAGAAGTATTGTGAAAGCAAATTTTACTTTTTGTTTTTCAGAACGTGGTACACCATTGCGGGCAGATAAAACTTTACCGAGAAGTTTAACACTGAAACCATCATTAGTATTATCTACACCAAATGTTAAGGTAATGATTTAGTTATAACACGGTTGACAAAACAAGGAACTATTTTTTTTCATGTTATTTTTAATATTAGACTGAAGGTGTTTGGAGTACGGGTGTTATACCCCGGGGAACACGATTCGGACCATTCGAAGGAGTTCCAACACCAAATTGTCCGAGCGATAAAATATCGTGGAGATATTTCTGGCGGGTATGTTGTATTTGAAAAAAATCTATACTTTCTTTTTAAGTACATTTTTACGCTTATGTTACCTATATGTATTAACCATAATATTCGCTTTCATTCAAATAGATTATTTAGCCATTTATTCGAAACGATTTGTTTTTCAAAATCAAATTTTTAAAAATTTTCCTTACAAGCTGAAAAACTTACAAAATATTCAAGAATTCCAATAAAATGTGATTGCTAAATAATTGTTTTGAGTGACTACTGCCGTGATAATGAAAGAAAAGCTTAATGCAAAAATGAACGTATATTCATGAAATATAAAAGCAAGAGGAACTGCCAAGTCAGTGCTTTTTATAACCACTACCATACTACACACACACGAACTTTGATATATTTCAATCACTTTTTTTGAAAAAAGGTGGAATAGGAAAAATGAAAATTTACCTAAATTGAGAACAGTATGTCGAAAGTTTCAGATCATCCCATTAGTGTACGTTCCAATATCACCACTATAGTAGCTATAGAGAAGCCGATACAAGTGAAAAAATTGAAGTCACTTGTGGAGGGGTAAAAGTGGGGTTCCGAGAAAATTCAAGAAAGTTTGAAACCCCGGGTGGGGTTACATTTAGCATTGTTAATATCTACAAGAATTAGTCAATGGATTTTCACTTCACTTTCGGACAGTATGTTATCCTTTATCTTAGATCCGGCTCGAAGGACCAATCTGATGTTGGGTAACAAATAAACTCCCAATATCTGATCAATACATTTATTAAAATCTCTTTGTTGGTTACTTTTAACAAAACCACACTTTACTTAACTGACGATTAAATGAGATCAAAATGACCGTATGATCTCCAAAATATATTTTAATCTAAATTCCTCTCAATAGGGTTCTCACATGAATAGAGAAATAATTACCTCTCGAGTCAATTGTAGTAAACTAACCTGTTATAGTCGATCTTGACAGTTCCATACAAATTGATTCCATGAAATTTACCCCTGACGCCAACGATGAATTCATAACGAGTTGGACAGACAACATAACCTCACATCTACCAGTTGATGATGTCGGAGAAAAAATTTAAATTTGACGGAAATTTGGTGATAAGAGCGATGGCTCAAATGGGCTGTAGGAAAGGGGGTCGCAACTGAAGGCCCGGCTCCAATGAGGTTATTCATTTTCGTTATAAAAAAAAGGCTTTTTGGGCCCCTTGCGAGCTCTGATTTTCGTTTTAGCTACGGCCCTGGGCTAACAGAATTACCAGATTGATTATAGTCTTTTGGGTTGCCCACATGAACATGACAACCAAAAGAATCCATGCTTTTTTTTATAAAGATTCTGAACGAACGTCAAGTGATCGTGAAATTGCAAACTACATTTTTTTTATGAATAATTTCATTAGGTCAGAATTTGCTATCAAAACTAGTTTATTCGTCTGTGCACAATAGATGATTAGCAAAAATTACATGAGAAATCATCGCAGACTGGAGTTGGGCATAACTATTTTTAATTAAATCCTTAATGGGGATGTTACTGAAGATGGCGGCAGCGAGTTGGAAAAGTTTATTTGTCCTTACATAGCGCCATTGACTGACAAAAATATGTAAAGCAATTTACTATGGAATTCGGTAACATATTTTTGTCATACAATGGTGTGCTGTAACGACAAATAAATTTTCGCAGCTCACTGCCGCTACCAGTAACATACACATTAAAAATCTTTAAGTCCAACTCCACTCTGGATTGATTTCTCACGTAATTTCTTTGAAATTTGTGCAAATCATCAGCTGCTAGAGATGAGGTTATGGGACCGCCCATCAATTTCATAACGCAAAAAAAGGCAATTTTTGCACTCCCTCCCCGTTACGCTACTTTAACGATCGGTCAAAGTATTCACCTCGGAATATTTCGGTTACGATCGAGCTGTGTGCTAGGCTTAAAATTGTAGAAACATTTTGCATACGGTTGAGCTGTATACTGGGCTAAATGTATTAAAAATTAAGTAAAAATGCAGCAAATGTCAGAAAGAGTCTTAAGAACTTGGAGGTAACTATCAAAAGCAGAAAAACTGTTGTGGAAAATTAAAAAATAGCACCCGTTACGTAACACGACAGTCGAACCCCCCTGTTTTCCCCTGTAACACAGAGTAACGCAAGTTTCGGAACCCCCCCCCCCAACGTCTTCCGATATGAAATTAAAGGTCCCTATGTTGTCGATTTGTGCTTATTTAGGAGAGTTTTTTCACCAGGTCGTGGCGAATTCATCGTTAACTGGACAGGGCCGGAGTAAGTTTTGATCCAAATGTGCAGGCGAAAATTTGTATCGAAAAAAGGGCATCACCAGAAAGCAATTGACGTGCAAGTTCAAAAATAAGTTCAGGAACCCAGAAAGCAGTTGACGCGAAAATCCAAAAATATTTGTAAAATTTGAAAATTGACAATCTGAAAATCCGGAGGGTATCCCCCTTTTATCCCACCCCCTCTCGTCGGGCCTGAACATTGGTAGAATGAGCAAAGAGCATGTACAGTCAGAAAGAGAAATTCGTTCAAACACCTCAATCGCTTGGTCAATGGTCATTGTAATTATAATGTAATGATAAAATAATTTATAGGACAAGACCACTACGCGACGATTAAATATCTCAATGAACGTATAGTAGCACACACCGTATATTGTCGCTTACTTACGCGCATAAAACTAATTTTAATTTTTAAAACAAAAAACAAATACGTGACTTTATAAGTGTGTATAGTATACGTTCATTGAGATATTTGGTGATTGTTACATACATATAAATGCTTTGATTTGAAACTAGGATTTTAGATTTTACTTTATCACGGCAGATTAGTGAACCATTTCTATTTCCATTAACTTCTAAAATATTTTTGGTGCAAGTCTGTCCTTTACTAATTATTATTTCTTATTTTTCCTATGGGTTTAGGTGCAGGGAACAAGACATGTTACTTATGGAAACATAAAGGTGATTATTTAAATATAAAAAAAAAATTGTAAATAGGCTTGTCTCAAAATCAGATAGTTCTACCAATGATCGAATACAAACAGAAATCAAATTCTTCTATTTCTCTTTCCACAGATATTCAAAGACAATGATTACTTCTATCTTGATGGTTCTGATACCAGTCAGGCAAATTGGATGCGATATGTTGCATCTGCATACAGTCTTCAAGTGATGAACCTTGTGGCATGTCAGCATCAAGAAAACATTTACTTTTATACAACTAGAGACATAATGCCAAACGAAGAGTTAATGGTTTGGTATTGCAGAGATTTTGCAAAACGTCTCGGCTATGATGTTGATCCGGAACGTGCCACCCATACAATATTCAAAGAAGAAGCTATGAAAAAATCATATACAGTCACACCGACACCAGTCACACCGGAAGTGGCATTTACACATATGAAATATGTAATGGGATTTGCATTACCAAGACGATCACCAACACCTAGTCCCTCCCCACCAATGGCTGTTATTTCGCAAAATATACGACCAACACATCAGAGTGTTGTACACTATCGTGAGCAGTCCCAACGTAATGGAATGCCCATTCAAGTAATTGTTCAGGATCAACAATCACCGCTTCGTGATGAATGTAAGGAAAAGGAATCAACATCACCAGTATTAACAAAAGACGGTCAATATGAACATCAATTAACACCAAATGATGGATCTGTTCGATCTGATGAAGGTTATCATAGTAATGAACACTATGAAGATGGACTGACGCCGCCGGAAGACTATAGTGATAGTGAAGATGAAAATAATTATGTTCTTGACTGTTCAAAGAAAGCGAATATTCCCAAAGAAACAGCGGTGACACAGAAAATGGAAGACAAAAACGAGTATCGAAAGGTGAAAATGAAAATGCCATTGAAATATGAATTTAAGAATAAATTAATTAAACGTGAATCCGCCGATAAAGAATCCGTGTCATCGGATGATATTAACGTAGATGAGTCTGAAACACGGCGACGGGTTATAACACCGGTCACAAGTACTGTGATTGTTATGGAAACATCACCACACACAATTGTTCCTTTAGCGAAACCTTACTATGAGGCTGAAACCACGTCACCCCCAACTACGTTCCTACGTTATACACCACCTAGTTCAAGCATTTTAGAAACAATTTTAACTGGTAATCGACTCAGTGAAACAATAAAACATCGACAGTCGAACGCTACACCTCCACCTACATCACCCACAGAAATGGCATATTCGTACAAAAAGTCACAACGATATGGTAACGCATGTAGTCCCGACTCCAGTTCACATTATGTACCAAACAATCAATCAGAAAGTATATCTCGCATTGCAACACCACAAATTAAAGATGCTGACGAAGAAATGGAAAAAGAAGCCATTTCTCATCCACAGGTCTCCTATACATCAACGTCAACATTGTCTTCGATGAGCTATGAAAATCAAAGAACTCCTCCATATTCTACGTATTTATTCTCTTCCTCACCCAGCGATAATGTATTAACTCATGTTCCCAGTTCCACTTATTCACCACCGCTAAGTAATGCTCACTATGAACGAATATCAAATAATTCTCTATCACCACCGAACGGTATTCTTCAACTACAACATCATGCCGGGCAATTACTGGCACATCCTATAATGACACCTTTAACACCTCTACAAAAACCTTCACCAATGCGTTCATCTCCACCATGTAGCCTAAGTCCAGATGGCGGTTCGTGTACACGAAGTGGCAGTCCATTAAGTCCTGGGGGAACTTCACGTGGATACCGCAGTCTTCCATATCCGCTAAAGAAAAAGGATGGAAAAATGCATTACGAGTGCAATGTGTGCTGTAAAACATTCGGTCAATTGTCGAATTTGAAGGTGCACTTAAGAACACATAGTGGAGAAAGACCGTTTCGATGTAATGTCTGCACAAAATCATTTACGCAGTTGGCTCATCTACAAAAACACCATTTAGTTCACACGGGTAATTATTTTCTACTTTTTTTATTACTGTGTTCGTCAGTAATGCACACTTTAAGAGGTTGTAGGTTGTTTGTGTAGTTCGTTTGTAACTTCAGAAAGTATCTCGACCGGTGGGCAATGGCGATTATTTTCGAAATTGAATGAAAACCCTCTAATTTGTTTAGCAAGTGGCAAGTTTATCAAGAGGCACACATGCATCTCTTTGGAAGGTTTCGCATTTTTTTTTAAGATTGCTCCACAGCCGTACAAAATATACCGTACGAAATATAGTTGTATTGATGCTTCCCAAATGAAATTGCGTACTACTCAGTACTAAACAGTAATCAATTGCATTATCCAAAGGAGACAGTAAATCTGTATTGCTATACACATACATAATCTTAGTTTGCGCTTCTTAAAGTGTACATTACCCCGACGAGAGGTCACAGTGTTATGATGGTAATACTGTAGCTTTTTGACATTATGAACCAGTGGAAGATCGTTCACGTTTAATTCAACCACATAACCAAATAATTTTTTTTTTCATTTAAAGGTGAGAAGCCCCATCAATGTGATATCTGTAAAAAACGATTTTCGAGCACATCAAATTTGAAAACCCACTTGAGATTGCACAGTGGACAAAAACCATACGCTTGCGATTTATGTCCACAAAAGTTTACTCAATTTGTACATTTGAAATTGCACAAGAGACTACACACAAATGACCGCCCATATGTTTGTAATGGTTGCGATAAGAAATATATTAGTGCATCTGGACTTCGAACGCATTGGAAAACGACGAGTTGTAAACCGAATAATTTGGAAGAAGAATTAGCACTGGCTGCAGCTGCAACTTCGGAAAATTTGTGTAAGTACAATGAGTGTTTGATTTTCATCTAATCATATCCCGAGTTGAAAGAGGCACGAAAATAGGGTATGAAAATTCTAAAGCTAAAGGAAACAATGTAACCTAATTTCAAAACCATAGTCTACAATTCATGCATACATCAATATCATGATAAATTCGTATTCGCAGTATAAATATTGTATACATAAAAAGTCATCTGTGAGAGATGAAAAAAATTAGCAATTTTGTCGAACTAATATGCATCCCTATCAAGAAATAGAAATAGAAATGAAAAAGTGAAGCGAATTATAAAGAAATCAAATTTTAAATATTAAGTTTTTTTTATTTTAACATTTAAAGTAGTAGATCTAAATAAATATATGTTACGGATGTAATAGATACTCCTATATTATCTTATCAAAAGTTTTCTACTAGTTTTTTCTCAGAATTCACAACTCTACCAGCTCGGTGTAAATGTTAGCCTTGTTCTCTTAGTATACATTTCATACTTAGTGTCATATGAAGCAGGGCAGAATTGTGCTCTGCCCCGTCATGTCAGTACAGAGTACCACTCTATCAGTTTAGTATAAATATCAAACTAATTTTCGAAAATATCATACATTGTTAACTGTCTAATGTATGCTGTTCCGGGGTAGACTTTTTTACTGATGCATCACAACTCGCTTCTAGCGACAAGAGTTTTGGCTTTTTAGTAAGAGACTAATGTTCATTCAAGTAAATTAAACATGGGGTAGGAAGTCAGATTGAATTTGAATGTGAAAAGAGAGAGATACGTAACTCCTCTCTCAAAAACTTTCATGGACTCTTCGTTTTTCTGGGCCATGCACCACGCTACAACCAGCTTTACCAACAATCGATATAACTCACAGTTTAGATTGCGGTCGATCGCGTTTCATTTTAAAAGTTTTTGAAGCGAGACTCCTGTTTACTAGTCTGACTTTACTTCGAAGTTCTTGTCCACTGTTATTTTCACTATTTAGCTGTGATACGAGGTAAGAAAAGCTTTCAACCATTTCAACGTTTTTCACCTGTGATGCACAATTGGACAATTACACACATCTAAAAGTATTGCATTAGAATCAGTCAATTTGCTCTCAAGTGACCGATGAAACTGACTGACAGACAGAGAGACAGATAAAGTGACTGCAATATAGAAACTAAAACTTCTTGAACAACAAATTTTCTTTCAAGACTCCAGAAATTTATAAATTTGTCTTCAAGGTCTTTTGAAAATCGGTTCAAAGGATGGTATGGGTTGAATGATGATAGTATTTCTAACTTAACATTCCCCTTGAGATGACTGAAAATTGAACAAACACACGGATGGAAATTATGTTGGGTGGCCATAAATTGATCATTGAATTAATATCAGAGTTTCCATATTCACACCTATGGATGTGCCATGTACAGTGTATATAAAGTATACGAAAAATGCTCATTTTACTCAAAATGTACCTTAAATGTATACGCTTTTTGGAGTTTAGCCATTTTTAGGCACGGTGGAAAGTGTACAAATTATATCGCTGATGGTAATTTAATGTCTACGGAACGTAACTTCCACTTGTGTGTTATCGAGGATAGTCCACAGTTTAGACCCTATGCGTTGTCCGGTTTTTCTTGATATGGCCTATGTTGTGGGGAATTCTTTTTTGCACACAGTTCAGTTGGTTTTCTATTTAAACTAGTATTATCGACTATGTATATTATATATTCGTCAGAAAGTTGTAACAGATAAACATAGACACTTTCACGCATCAAATTCAAATTTTTAAGCGCACTCTTATTTCATATCTAAGAAATTCACATAAAATTTCAGCTGATAAAGAGCATAGTGACGACTCAAAAGAATTCTACGAGATGCATCAAATGTACATGCAATCTCATTCGCATCTACGAAGCATTGGCAATTCACCAACACGTTTAGTAAGCACATCAATGCAATCTCCGAATCACCATTCCGTAGCACAACAACAACAACAACAGCCACCACATCATTTACATCACACACAACAATTAATAATTACGCAGCAACAACAGCAGCAACAGCACCAACAACAGTCACAACAATCACTACCACCTCAACAAACGTTACATCGAAAAACACCACCACCACCACCAAAAGGACCATCGAATCACTTAATTATTCCCACTGGTCACAGTACACAAATGTCTGGTCAATATAATCATTCAACGCATCACCAAAATCAACATGGCGAAACACGACCTAGTGTCATAGAGTCCAGTCAGCCAATACCAATTATCATTGGGTGCATATAAAAGTACATTTTTCAATATATTTTTTTTTTTTGTTTTGTTTTAGTAAAATTGAAATATTTTTAACAACAACATTTTTTAACAGCAAAGAGAATTTGTGACTGATCCTTTTTCGACTTTAATTTATTATGAAAAATGAATAAAAAGAAAAAAACAAAAGAAAAATGAAATATTTTACGTGGCTTTATATTGAATATAAGAAAATCCAAGACTTTTTCTATAATAATTAGAATATAATGGGGATTGCTTAGGAGGACAATGGGAATAATATGATTAACAGAGTTTCTTTCATGTTTTCTTTTTTATGAGAAATATTTGAGACTCATTAATGATCTCGTTCATCACATAATGCAATGGAAAATATTTAATAAATGTGTTACACAGACAATATATATTTGTACATAATTTGTCCTTTGATATAAAAAATTTGAATGGATTTTAATTGATTTTTTTTTGGTTTTGAATGTGTAAATCAACTCGCGATAAGTTCATCGAAGAAAGTTTTTAAGTCACAATTTGCCAAGAAAAAATATTTCATCAAATTTTCTTGTTTCTGATCTTGCAATTCGTCCAAAAGAAATAACATACATCAACCAGATATGAAGTTAATTGATAAGAAAATCTTTGACTGTGCGAACATTTATTCAATAAAAAAATGGGTCTACACTATATGTGAGCGGGATGCCCGGGTCGGACCGTAATATACCGGGTTTCCGACGAAAAAAAACCGAAACCCGAAATAAATTAGTTTAAATTATGAGCAATTTCTCGTAATCGACCGGGCTCAGTTTCGGGCTGGGTTTGAAAATAAAATTTCGGGTCGGATCGGGTCTCAAAAAAAGTCGACCCTCTAGTCTGTACTCTATATTGTATTTAATAGGCAGAGTCAATACAAAATTTATTTGGATGATTATGCAATAGTGTTCATTTAATAATTAAAAGTTATTGATTCTGCATACTATTGTGGTACATTTCTTAGATCTTATTTTAGATTGAGAGTCAAGGATCAGAATCTTTGCAAAAACATTTCGAGTTAAGGTTTCAATTTTAGGAAAAAAGGGGTTCTGCTTTGAGGCTCGTTTCTTCTGAAAAGTAAAAAAATATTCTGTTTAGAGGTTCAGGTTCTCTAAAAAATGTAAAAAATTTTGAAATGTATGAAGCGGCGACCCCTCCCAACCGTTAATATTGCGTGGGTACTATGTGAATGACCCCTTAAAAATATCAAGAGTAAGAAGTTGACATATAAAAAAATTGAGAATTGAGAATTGCCTGAAACAAGAAATTTGTCTAGAACACACTTCCGGAACTACTATTTTTCATTTTTATGGTTTTTTCTGATTTGTGGACACTATAAATTTGTATCAAAAAATTATTAGAATTGGAACCAAAATACCTCGCGAAATACCAAATTCGTTTCGGACATCTATCTTCAAACTCGTTACCAGAGCTTTCTAATATAAAGATTCTTAATTAATTTTTCAAATCGCTGAACTGCTGCTAAAAACAGTTGGGGGTTCTAGGTTCGATTTTTCAAAAAATTATATTCGGTTCGCTTCTTTCTGTCAAAAGAAAATCGGGGTTCGGGAGTTCGGTTCGGTTCGGATTCGTGGTTAACCTATTTTTGGGAACTTTTTCGCATAAAATTCCTAGAAATTTAATAAAAGTCCAAGAATTGTTTTTTTCAATTTCTGTAATTTTCTAACGAATTTCGCCGAACTTTCTCATACATTGGTGATTTCATTGAATTATTGTGTTTAAACAAAAGGAGGTTATTTTGGTAAATTTTAAAATTTGGATAAAATCTATTTTCGGTTAGTTTGAGTGAGTCAAAGTTGATCTTTAAAAATTATAATACAAAATTCTCGAATTAAGTCTCATGCGAGGGGGTAACCACTGCCCAAAAATGTGTCCCAACAATTCCAATTCCACAAAA
>JANVCI010179991.1:0-10837 GCA_026413465.1 Trichosia splendens | reverse complement strand
TCAGTATGTGGTCTATCTGTGTGTGTGTCCTACCGTCGTTCGAATTCCATGTGACGTTATATACGTCTTTGCGTTGAAATTGAGTACTGCGTACGGACATTCCATTTGCTACAGGAAAATATGCTACTCTGCATCCATTGTCGTTGCTTAATATATATAGACTGTTTTTACCAGTTGCACTACTGAAGCACTGTAACCTACCTATCTGTACATAAAAATCGTCCATGACTATTTTGATGTCAGATGTCGGTATGGAGTTATAGGCTCGTTCCAAATTGTAAAACGCATCCTTTACTTAATCTTCTTTAGATTCTGTTGGTGCATGAACACTAAACATTGCGATTTTGTGCAATTTAGTTTTCATCCTCAATGTGCTCATATATTTGTTAATTGGTACAAAGTTGTTAACATTGTGATCGAAGGTCTTATCCACTTAGACTTAGCTCGGCAAAATGTCATCTAACAGGTCTTTTCGATGTTTATAGTGAATATATATAATTTCATGTTTCATTGCATCCTTTAACTGTTCTGGAGAATCTGAATTGTAGAACAAAACAGTATCATCCGCATATAGCAACATTACACCATGAAACCCAAACGATAGCACATCATTTATGTATATAATAAAGTGCAATGACCCCATTTTGGATCCTTGAGCAACACCCGCGTTTAATTTTCTACCCTTTGTAACAATATGACAATTCTGGGCATAGCTTACCAAGAGATTAGTCCTTCAATCTTCACGATCTTTCTTCGTAGAATATAACAGCTTTTATTCTATTTGTAGCTCAACTGAATTGAAATTAGATGAAGAAATAAGTCAATTAAAATCAAAAAATCAATGCCTGGAGATAAATACACAATCGCTAATTGAGAATTGTAAAGAAAATGCAAAGATTTTAGAAGATTTGGATGCAAAAAATTTGAAATCTTTGATTACTTTAAAGGATTCTTATACTCGTCCGGTAAAAGGGTATTTTTAATTTACGTAGCTGAGATTGTACAGATTATATTTAATTACAGCAAACTCCACCACTGCTTTGGTGTCAATTAAATTTGGCCGATTATTGTTTGAATTGTGAAAAATTTGCACTAAGTCTCAAAATTCGGGCTGAAGACAAACTCAAACTTGCGGTAATTTTATTCACAGTCTCGAAACTAGCAAGTTAATTAAAGTTATTTCGTTTTCGTAGAATTTTGTCGATCAAAGTAATGATGAACCAATGAAAATACTGTACGATCTTAACAATATTAAAAAACAAGTATTTAATAAAATGCTAGCAAAAACCACCATTGAATGTGACGCAAGCTTTTTAAATCATTCCATTGAAGTTCTATCTGGCCTTTTTGAGCCGATGAGCTATTCGAAAATGATGTGAGTTTAAAATGAAAATTAATGAAAATTCATCATCAGTGATTTGTTAACTTAATTTAGCGAACAAACTGAGCGTATGTCATATCGAAACGAAGAGATTCAGGAAAACATGGAACATTTACAAGCAACTCTAAATGAAAAAATTGAACAGTTTGCACTGCAAGAAGCTAAATTTTGTGAATTGGAAGGTAATCAAGAAAAGCGTAAAAATGCTGAAAATCGTTTGGAAATTCTGAAGAGAATTCATAAGCCTATGTCAGACGGATTGCTAGTGTCGGAAGTGATGTGGATTTTAATGCAAATGGAAATGGAAAAAACGAAAAGAGTTTTTCAAAATATTTCCGTGGATCGTTACAAAGATGAAAATGAACGATGCGCTAGGAATATGGTACGGTATGAAATATAACAAGTTTTGAGGTTTATTAAATGTGCATATTTTGTAGGAAATTCTTAGAATGGTATCGGAAAGGTCGCCGTTAGATGATCGTATTGCTGAAACATTTTTAATTCAATTCTCAAATATAATAACTGAGTTTAAGTCTCCGGAAAGCTTTTTTACCAATTGCATTGAAGAATATAATAAAGCGACGAACAATAATGTTGCACAGCTACGAAACATGGTTTCCAATCGGTATCAAATTAATGTTCAGACGCTCATCAATGATTTGTAAGATTTATATTTGTTGATTGATTGCACTTTACCAAACTAGATTTCGTTCTTTAAAGCAATTCACTGTCACAACGAATGAATTTATTTATTGGAAATGGTCCATCGGATAAACCAAATATCTTGAATCTATCAATCGTAGCGGATATGGTACTTCAAAAACGTACAGCTGATTTTCAGAAGGCTTTGCTCCGGAATATACGTCATCGATACATGGATGAATACATTGAACCTAAAGTAAGTAACGGAATTTTCTTTAAACAACTACAACGTTTAGTAATAGCTTTTACAATAACCAACCAGTACTTTGGATGTAACCGCGATGTCAATGAGAATATTTTTAACAACGGACCTTCACGTAATATGTGCAAGATTGCTCTCGCCGAGGAGGAAAACACTGTGCAACTACACGATATAGATTCTTGACAGTATATTCAATTAGGACCTAAAATCATAAATAGTTTCAATATCGTTATAAGTAGATTTGGCTAACACACTTGACCTGTAACAAAGGATCTATTAGATCTACGTTCCTGGCTGATCATAATCTAACTAAGATTGCAGTTCTGAATTTTTCTTAAAATAACTACTGCTTCATCCCTTGCACATAACGAAGCCATCTTAGTCCGTTTATTTTGATGAACTAGAGTTTGTCCGGCCGGTACAGCTGATTCTTCCCAGCTATCTGTACAGTTCCCGCTTAAGATTGCGGTGGAGTATTTTCGATCGGAAGGGTCTTTCGAAGTTGTCAGTGTTTCTCGTCATATGTAGTTGTCGCTGTGGACCACCGATTCAAGGAAAAGAACTTATTGATCGCTTCCAAGTATTTTTAATTTAACATCTGCTGCGGTGGTCTGTAATTTTACGATGATCTTACCATGTATTTTGTTTCCTTTCGTTAACCTTGAGTTCAAACTCTGACTCACTATCTATAATTCTTGGTCTTTAAATCCAGGTCGTCGGTACATTCCGTATCTGGTAGCATTTTCTGTAAAATCTTAATGCTGGTTTCCAAGTTCCTGGTATTGTTTTCTGTAGAACAGTGTTGAAGAGCAACTTCATTGTCCACTAACATTAGAAGTGAAGACTTAATTTGTTTTAAACCATCTATTAGCTTTCTCCATTAGAACCTTTAACGTATTTAGCAGCGAATATAATTTAAACTTTTTCCATTAGAAAAATGACGAATTATGGAGACGTCGACAATATTTTTGGATTTGGTTTTTGACAGATCAAACTAAGTTTCTGGCTGAATTTAAAAAGACAGTTGATGATTTGAAGCGGTACAAAAAATTTAAACCTGTGAATACTGTTACTGATGGGGCGGCTGGCATAAGGCGTCAGCAATGATTTATTTATCAACTTACAATGATTTATATTATATACAAAGTACGCATTGAAACTATAAAAAATTAAAACCACCGCTTAGCAAATTTAAAGTTTAAACAGACTTTCAACGTAGAAACTCGTTCGAAACAACTTATTCCAGTTGCTAATATCCCTCATCATCTTGTATCTAATCTTCTACGGTGCAATGATTGTTCACAAAATTCCGTCATCGAATCAGGTTTGCAGTAAAATTATTCTGTTTGATCCAATGGTGGCTGATTATCTTCCTTCTACAACGACTGTGTTTTCGGTCAATCTATATGTAGAGTGACACCGATCAAAGTTGCCATTTATACACAGCTACACAGCTCTCAACAACTCTTAGTAAATAAATGTTTCTGGCCAAGGTGCTCCCTGTAATATGCGCCTTATGTATCTGTCCGCCACGGTATAAGTTTCGTACAACAGTACTGAGAGATAGAAAAATCATGGTGCTGAGTTTCTAGTTAGTTACAAGAAAGAATTACATGAGAATTTTTTACATGCTAGTTCGTTCGCCGTGATCATCAGATTGTATAGCGTTGCGAATAAATTAATGAATTTGTTTTTTGATACGATCACCTCCAATCCAACTTCGTATCCTATGTACAACAGTTTTGTGTGATCCGAAGTTAGCTTATTTCAAATCCTTCAAGGTTATGCTGAGGGCGTCAACACAAAATTCTTATTGGTTAATTGGAAGTCATAGATGCTGTTCTCAAACTCAAGAAGAACAAAGCCCCAGAATAAGATAACATATCTTGTGAACTTCTTAAATATGGAGGTGAAGCACTGTAGACTAGATTACACGATCTGATTGTCAAAATGTGGAAAAATGAAGAAATACCGGAGGAATAGGAACTCGCATCATTTTTCCAATATATAAGAAGGGTGACAAGTTGGAGTGTGGCAACTACAGAGGCATAACTCTCTTAAACATTGCATATAAAATGTTCGGGAGTATATTATACAACCGTCCGGTCATGTACTACGGATGTACGAAGAGCGTGTACCCCTTAAATTTCTGAGTGATAATCCTGATAGAATAAGAAGTAAAGGCAGGCCTAGAGGAAGAGGAAGATAGAAAGATGCTGTAGAGTCGGATCTCCGAAGTTTAGGAGTAAGTGACTGGCGGAAGTCCGATTGGAGAAATTTGTTGGAGGAGACCAAAACCAATAGAAGGTTGTAGTGCTCGGTTAAGTAAGTAAGTAATGAGTGAGATATACTGCGCCAGTTACTATAAATGTTACGACCACAACCCGAAAACGCTCACTGACTCCACAATATTATGTCATTGATTTCGATTGTCGGTTCGGACATTCCAATCATCTTTTAGTGGCTTTCCTCTCGCACGGATTCCTTCCATGTTCCTGCTGAATACTTTTTTTCACTACTCTATCGTCGCTCAGAGTTTTGCGCTTAAAGCGTGGTAGCGTGTCTTCTTGTTTATTTGTAAGGGTCCATGTTTCACTTCCTCACATTACTACCGGACGCACGGTTGCTTTGGGTCTGCATCGTCTGCAAAAGCAGTTAATTATTTTAATGTGTTAATGATTGTTCCTTTACAGCGTATGGACGTAGCTCTTGTTACTTTTTCTAGGGCTAAGTTAAATTGCAGTGTGGCTAGTTTGTCTCCTTGGCGTAGGCCGGTTTCAATGTCGAATGGATCTGAAAGCGTATTCTGGATCAGGACTTTGCGTTTGGTGTTTGTTTATATTGCTTTTGTGAGTCGCGTTGTACGAACTGAACGACCAGAACCCGTTGTGGACATTTGAAAACGGCCACAATGTATTGTGGCAAAATTTGATTTGTTTGCGAGGGCCTTCACTTCCACCCATTCTTCACCGGCTCGCTTCATTAACGACTGTTCTTCTCCGCATGGTCTTTGGTCGTCCCCTCTTTCGGGTCCCCTGCGGATTCCAGTCCAGTGCGGTTCTCGCAAAATATCTCCAGCAGGTCGCCTTACGGTGTGAGCGATCCAATTCCACTTGTGACGTTTGATCATCCGTTCATATTTTGAGGTACTCCACAGATGTTCATTGCTTATGACTTCTGGCCAGCGTATTCTCAGTATGCGTCTTAGACACTTGTTAACGAAGACTTGGATTTGGTTTTTGATTGTCGAGGTCCCCTTCCAAGTTTCGCAACCGTTTCTTATCAGCTGTGTTGAGTTGCATACTCTGTTTAACGAGATGAAAGCTGTTGGGGTTTTGCTTCCTAGAATTCTAGACTTCCTTCAAGTTTTCGAATTTTTTCGCAGAATTCTTGACTTCCTTCAGATTTTTGGCTTCTTCCAGGTCTTAGGTATTTCTTCCTAGAATTCGGCTTCTTGAATTTTTTCCTGGAATTTCGTAAGTCATGGAAGTCGAGAATTCTGGAAACCTGCACCCAATGAAGAATTTTAGGAAAGAAAATCTGAAGGAATTCAAGATTTCTACGAAAAAAATCGAAAACTTGAAGGAAGTCTAAAATTCTAGGAAGCAAACCCTAATATCTTGAAAGGATTCTAGAAATCCTTTGCTTCGTATTATCGTTATCAATATGAGTCGTGAAATTTCGGGTTCTGGTCGTAAAATACATACTCTTTCGTCAACTTTATGATCAGATGAAAAATGGATGTCTTTTAGCAGTGAGAACTGCCCCGTCATACCAATTTGTATAAATGGAATTTGTAGAGGGAAAAATAATCCTTTAAACACATAGAAAACAATCTTATTAACTTTAGTGAGTGCGAGTGTGCGTGCTTTATTAAAATAAGTTAATTAGAGAGATTGACGACCCAATTCAAACAATGTCTTCATTTTCAACTAATACTGACGGTCGAGCTATATTCAATGGGCTTATTAACGATAAGAAACACTGGGTTCATTGTGACATCGTTGATAATCGAAAGATTTTCGGCATTATGTTCTTTTACTATAATTTGAGGGAGTCCAACTGGAATGTGCTTTCCTTTAAAAGAAACGATGACATTAAAATGGCTTAAAATTTCAGCTGGTAAATATTTTCACCTGAAGCCATCGCTTTAGCAACGGAACAGTTTTGATGAGCCAATAACAAGGATTTCAAATGTCTCACTTCGGCTCGAAGTTTTCCATTTTCTTCTTCGAGTTTAATGTTTCGTTGCTTTGTTTCGTGATGCCAAAGTTTTAGCTTATTCCTGAAATAAAAAACAACTGTGAGCCGACATTATTTCACTAATTTCCTTAAACATAAAATATCACAAATGCTCGTTCGGTTATAGGTTACCTTGTCGACCCTATAAGGTTAAAGTGGACTATTTTCAGTTGCTTTAGTTCGCACTTGTTTTATTAAGATTATTCCATATATGAAGATCTCACTCCTAACAATCCCCCTTTAATCGCATCTTGCTGAATAGACATCGTCAATGTAAGTATCTCCCGGTTGATTATTGGAAGTTACTTAATTGAAGAGAATTTCTTCTAAGGTATATCGTACACATGCGTGGGTTACTCAAAACCACTGTCAGGGTGTGAAAGAGTGATTCTGACGCAGGGAACCGAGAAAAGGCTAGACCATATTTCAGTCATTCCAGAAATCACATCGTTTTTAAAGATTAGATGTTCTGCAATTTTGATTCTCGAACAGTTTACAATGAGTCTTAATCATGTTAAGCTGTTAGGCATTGGTATGAAATCTTTTTTGTGTTGGAAGTAAGTGGTTCCCTTTCCTTCTTCTTCGCTTCGACGTAACTCAAACATGTAAGTTACTCCGCCATTAAGGGTAGACTTCAATTTCATTTCCTGGAGCGGTTTCACATTTCGTATTGATAAATTGAAGGATAAATTAGTTAGAGCTCTCTTCGAAAAGAAATTCACTCAAAAATTCGAAGGTTTATTCGAGATATCGAGACAGGATGGAAGAATTTTAAAGAATTCACCTTAAAGGTAGCAGAAGAATATTTAGGTTGATGGTGGAAATAAGAAGACCCGTTGGTGGAATAGCGAAATTAAGAATGCTGTTTTAGAAAAGAGGAAGTTATTCTTGATCTCGTTACATGGTTAATAGAATGAAAACAACATTGCAAGAATGAGGTTAAAATTTTAATTAAATCCACTAAAGATGAGGCGTGGAAGAAATTCGGGAAAGATCTAGAACAAGCAGGGCAGGAAAGAAACAAAAAATTGTTTTCGACATTTTAGAATACATGGCGCGGCGGTAGGAAATAGAGTTGTGATAGTATTTTGGACAAGGAGAGACGTTTAGTTAAAGAGGAAATAAATGTTTTGAAGACGTGGGAGTGTTACTTCAAAGAATTATTTGTTTCTGTATAGCAGGTAGTAGAGCCACCTAGAGAAGTGAATTCTAGGTTGAAATCAATAGACGCAATTTAACGTAAAGTTCAAAAACTAACAATTGGTAAAGCCGCCGGAACGGATGAAATTAGGACAGAATTCTTTAAAAACGGCTTGGATTCTTTGGCTGAGTAGAATTTTAAATTCAGCATTAAAATCCAGTTCAGTCCCCGAACTAATGATTCCCAGAATACTGGCGTAATGCTTCATCGAAGACTGCTCACAATTTTCATGGACAAAACCAATAAGCAAGCGAATATACAGGGAAATGTTGAATTCGGTGAGGTAATTTGCAGTTTGTTAGCCTTCGCAGATGACATAATTTTAATTTTGGACAGCCTCAGTGATTTACAGAAAGGCATAGCAGAGCCTATCTTTGGGAACTTTTTCCGACCAAATTCTTTGGAAATTGAATACAATACTTGGAATTTCCGGTATAGATAGTAAAATGTTGCGTGTGAGAAGTTTGGAATGAAAGTATGTGTGAAACAACGAAAGTTATGCATGTCGGGAAATCAAAGAAAGATGCAGTTTGCACTTTGAATAGTCAGGTCTTGGGACAGGTCTCAGAATTCAAGTTAGTAGGAAGTTTGAGGAAACAAGGAAAAATATCTCATATTTTTAATAAAAAGGAGTTAGGCAGCGATACGAAACTGTCAATACACAGGTCAACAATTTTTATAGCAGCGAAAATAGGGTAGACTGCGTTTATCTGGTGCATGATTAAAAGGTATCTGATATGAACGTTTTTAGAATGGTACCCCGAACGAACCGTAGCGGCAAATGTTAGAATCATATTAGAAACGATGATATCAGGGATAGGTTACATGTTACATAAGTATAAAAGGCAGCAAGAATTAGCCGTCTTCTTTGATTCGAGCATGTACAATGCAAGACAAAAGGCTACCTAAGAGAATTTAATCAGCGAAAGCGCCAACAGAGGTAGGGTCGATCAAGACGAAGGTTTACAGATTCAGACTCAGAAATGATTTAGAAGTTAGGGGACTTAGTTTAGACAATCAAATTATCTCCTTAGCACAGGATAGGGATAGGGATAGGGATAGGGACAGGGACAGGGACACAAAGGACTTAATGGATGATGATGACGATAATAGAACCACTACTGATACAACTCTACTTAACCTTTCTTCGCTCAACATAAAACTTCCATTTCCATTAAAGACGATCTTCCCCGTTTAACATTAGACATAACATTTATGTTGTCTTTTCTCGTCTCTATGAACATACCTATATCGCTTAGCTGCGGCTCGATTCCGTGATACCTTCATCCTATCATCATCGATTGTTCCATCGGAAGCTTCTTTTTTACACATTTTCTTTTCACTGGTAACTGTCTTAGATTTATTATCTATTCGCAATTGAATTGTGTCAGATCCACTGGCACTCTTTAGAATTGCTGCTTTTAATTTGTCACGTACAGACGTCGATTTTTCTTCCAATGAATTCGATTTCGGCAACAAAATCCGTTTACTTGCTTCACTGAAATTAACGTGAGCAATTTTCGACGTGGTTTCGAATTTTATAATTTTACTGGGAGCAGTGACTGGGATCATTGGTAAAATTCTAGTAAGTTTTGGAAGTGGTTTCACAATTATTGTCTTGAAATTTTGAACCACTGGTTGTGACGAATGTGAGACGGTATCTTCGCTTAGTGTTTCGTCAACAATTTGCTTAAAACTAGTACTTAAGCTAGACGTACTTCTGGATAAAATTAATGCAGGTGGTCTTGGTTTAATAGCATCTACAAAGACCTCCTCTTTCATTTTAACATCACCAATGTCAATATCACTTGTTCCAATGGGGGATTCCTTTGTCGATGTGTAGTTTGATTGATTGTCGGTGTCACCTCCAGCAATCAGTCGATTACTGTTACTGATTGTAGCATTCGATTCTTCTTTGAAGGCACAGCCTTCAAAGTCATTGACACTGTCATCTTCACTTGCTATTACATCGTCACCCATCGTTATGGACTCCTCTTCTTTGAATGTACAATTGGTTAGATCATAGTAGGGCAGAACATGAGGCGTATGTAGCGTTGACTCATCTTGTGGCAAGGCATCGTCCATGCTAATCATAGCATGATCAAGGGTGGGTGTCATAGAGGAACCATTTTTCGATTCTACTGCTTGACGAAATGTCTCTTCAAATGGATTGACGTGTTGCAGATGCAAATCTTCGAACAGTCCTACTTCGTCACAGTTTCGTATGAGACGAGTCGGGGTTGGTGTTTGATCGGCTGCAAGTTCAATAGAAATCAATGGAATCAAGTGAATAGGAATTAAGTTAACGTAGCCATACCAACATAAGCTGCCGCCTTGCTTCCTAAGCTCAGATGTAAAACCATAGCGTGCTTTTTGGTGTGCACATTCAGATGGTCTAAGTTGGTAAAACTCATGCCACAACCCTCTGCTTTACATGCGAATGGTTTCTGGGTTTCATCCATGGTTGTAAAATGAGTACAAAACGTATTAACCCAAAGGAGAATTAAGTTTGAGGCCACAGTTCGTCAATTCGTATTAATTTCACAGGAAAACACTTAAGACAATGATTTTATTGACGGGACAACATATTCATTGATTGTATTTGCTAGTTTCCGGTGCGAAAAACTATAAATATCGGCTTTTGCAAACATACGTGCGACCTTTTATCGAAAATTTTCTTTTAACATCTTTATTTGCTGTCACAACAAATTAAACGTCAGAATATAGTGGAACGCATGGAATGTGGGTTTAAAAGGTTGGCGCTATTATTTGATTTCGGAAGAATCTCTTACCGTGATGTACATAAATGACGCAAAAGTTAATAGAGGACTTCGAAATTTTTAGACTCGTACGAAGTAACGCGGCTTACAACTTTACCAATGAAGTCTTCCAACCAGACGTGAGAGCCGCCGAAGAGCAGCCGCCGTTCAAGTCGCCGCCGACACATTTTGTCCGAGCCGAGCCGCCAGCCGACGAGGACTCTAGAGTCTACTCAAGACGGCTGCAAATCGGCTCGGAATGAAGAAAATGTAGAAAAAAAAATTAAGACAAAAACACAAATTTTTAAAGTGAGAATCATTTTGTCTCGAAAAAATATATTTTTTGTCCT
>JANVCI010178880.1:0-10841 GCA_026413465.1 Trichosia splendens | reverse complement strand
TGTTTACATAAATTCAAATTTCTGTTTTACTTTAATTCAAATTTATGTGTTTACACAAATTCAAATTTCTGTTTTACTTTCTGATACGTTGCACTGATGCCAACGTGTGTATCATTTCTCTGGTTTACAATTGAACGTTTTCATCGTTTTCATAGAAAGGCACGCCATCTTGAATGTACCTCTCACAGTGATTAGCGTCACATTCTATCTCACTCTAACACATGGCAGTATTGTGAAACGACAGATTTGTTTTAAAATGTGTTCCACAATTACAATCCACCTTGACATAATCGCCATTTTTATAATCGCAACAAAACGTTTATCATCGCAGTTGTATTAAAAAATCATCTCTGACGTGGTAAATTTATTAAAATCTTAACAAAATTATCGAAACTGTGTCGCTTAGTCTTTTCATAACAATCATTGCAATGAGTATGGACCGTCGCAATAATTTAAATTGTGATGCAGACGATCAAAGTGAAGACGGTCAATTAGGAAGCCCCTATGACGGAAACGATAGGTATGTATTCATTTCATCAAGTAATTGATGTTAATTATTTAGTTGAAGTTATTTTTATTCATTTCATTTTTAATATTGCATAGGCAATACTATGACAATCCTCCATAAGTGCATATGAACTCACACTGAAACATCAATGTCTTACCCATGGGAGTCGTTAAATAATTAAAAATATAAACCCGCTTCTTGGTGTGAGGCTAGATGTTTTGTGTAACGGCCGCGGCGCCAAATATAACATCCGCAATGGTGATTTTTTTTTAAATCCTTTTTTTTTTTTTTAATTTTCAATCGAAAAGGAATGCGAAAGCTATGAAAAATTTGATAACAAAAAACTCTTGATTTTAAGAACTGGCTTGCCTTATTGTTACATGAGTCATGTTCAAAAATTGTTTTAGAATTATTAATTTTAGTAAAATGAAAGCGGAAAAGTGCGAATTGTCAATGGTACAAATACCTTAAAAATTATTATATGCAAGGTCATTCATAAGTGTGGCACTTGTCAATTTATTGTTTTTATGTTGAAATAATGTATTATTAACGTTCAGTTAGTGATTTTTAGCGTTTGTAAGGGATACACATCAATGAAAGTGATCTACGTTAATATTTGTTCATCACTCAATTGTTCTGGTACACCAACGGATGTCGTAAGTAAATGTTGTAGTGCACAAACAAATGGGTTGCATGTTCTTAAAACTAGGGTCACCAGTGCCCTAATAAATCGAATAACATCAAACGAAGCAATAACAAAGCAACATTCTGGCATAAGTTGGTTGTTATATCAAAGAAATCACCATTTAAACCAAACCTAGCTCTTCGACGCTCAACAGCAGCCGATAAAAATTGGTGCCACACAAATTCCTAATTATACGAATTTTAACAAATATCACCACAACCGAGACAAAAACTGACTTTTGGACCTTTTAATTGCCCACGAATAGTTTTTTTTAAGAATTGTCAAATTCGATAATCTCCGGGTGATGTTGGTGTAGTTGTAAGCTAAGGTACCTCACCTCTGTCGTGTTCCCGACAGAACTTTGGAATGAGAGAATCGTACTTTCAACCAGACGATGTTGTTATTCATATCAACGGCTACCAAATGGGAAACTCTGTTGGGGATAGTATCTACCAAAAATCCACCAAAAATTGACATTAGTTTATGACATCGTACATGCAGCGGATGAAGCTGACATTGGTGTGGATTGATAAATATTTGCTTAGATAGCCAAAACGTGATTATGACGTTAGTATGATGGAGGATTTCTATAAGCCTCGTTGATGAATTTAAAGAGAAACTGAACATGTTTGGAGCACAAAGTACATATTCTGTAAAATTGGTTCTACTTGCAAGAAATTGGTCAGTAATGCCGAGGCATAGCTTTCTCTGTAGTTAAGACACGATACCAAACCTCCAGAAAAGTATATTTCTTCAACAGTGTTGCCAAAGTTTGGATGGATGTTGTTTATCTGTATTATTGATAGATGGTGTATGCAAAGATAGTTGGGTGACTACACCTCAAGGCGTGAAAAGCTTTGAACTGTCAACCTATCTTTCGTACAGAAGTTTTCAACTGAAAGGATCGTCTCTCCGTGATCGGTTTCTAGAGACAACTCTACTCATTCAAAGTTCGGCGAAATGAAAAAAGTTAGCTAACCAGCTGCATGTCTACAATTTTCCAGAATCCAAGTGTTAGCGGTTCCGTAGTTTTACCTCGTTCATTGATATTTTCCATTTTTTGTACGTTTTGTCGGATGTTTTCTGAGACGTGTATAATACAACCAATGTTAAAGAAATTGAGGACTGTGGAAAAACGAAGATATACTATTAAATATGCGTGTATCCCTTTGCAATTCTTCCTGCATTTTCGATCTGAATTTGTTTATTCTATTTGAAGGAATATCGCTAGAAGTTACAAACCTACTAAATGACACTCCTTACTTGATTTTTTCGACTTATTTTATTTGAAACTAATTTTATTTTCTAGCACGGCCGAACCAATTTGTGCGTATATATGAATTTCTAATAGCTAAGGGATTGACCGATAAATACCAGGGGTCCCACTTATCCACAATGTCCGACTTTTTCAGCTAAAACTGTCCGGAATGTCCCACTTTTTAAGGCAAAACATTAAAACATATTTATTTTGATCTAAAATTAAAAAAATTTGCTTGTGTGACATATATATGTTGTCCAAAAATGACAAAATTTTGCCTGCGGTACATGTAATGTAGTCACTGCAGTGAAACTGTCTGGAATATGCAAAATTTTCGCCAAAAAATTGTACTTAATGTTCGAATTTTTCAATCAAAAAATTTCCCTAATGTCCAACTTTTTCACGAAAGATTGTCCGGAATGTCCGAAATCCGGACATCCCAAAATTCAGTGGAACCCCTGAAATACTTTATTTTATATCGACGCTACGTAGCGTTATATTGAGAGGACAACAATAAATTAAAAACTTGAATAACTTGAATAAATCAATACGGACAACTCCGATCATTTTCATTCCAAGAAACACCAATTATCTTGTCGTATGTTTCATCTATTATTTACACTATACGGGAGATTGGCATCGCTATTGCACCAATCCATCCCGTCCCCATTAACTTTACAATGAAATTTTCTATTTACAGTAACGATGACGTTGATACCGCCGATTCATTGGAAATTAAACCACCACAAGCTGGGCGTAGTGAACATCGTTACAAAGAAAAAAAAACTTCACGTGATAAAAAACATTCCAGAAATGAAAGAAGACATAAAGAGCGTGATAGAATAAGGGATCGTGAGTCTCAAGTAGTAGACCGTAGACATGGACATCGAACAGATCGAACTGACCGTAGTGACCGAAATCGACAACATGGTCGTGTACAGCAATTACCCACTGAACAACGTTATGAAATTCATTTGAAAGACAAGGATCATTATCGAAGTATACACAAAGATCGCGGAGAAATGGAGAAGCGACCAAAAGAGTATGACCGAAGAAAAGATAGCCCAGATAAATCAGAAGCCGAACGTGAACTTGAAGATTTGAGAAGTAGATTACTTATCAAGCGTAACAAATATGCAGATGCTGAAAAACGAATTATTGATGAGCAAACGGTGATCGACTACCGATCTGACCAAAGAGAACTTTATCGTTATGATCATCACTCTGGGAAAAGGGATAAAGAGACGTCACGTAAAGAGTACAAACATAAATCAAGAAAAAACGTCATTGAAGTTATTGATAGCCCTGACAACAATACTGAGGTGGTGGATCATTCATCCAAATACAAGGAGGAAAAACATAGGCAAAACGAAGACCCTGAATTGATAGCACGTCGAGCTCGACTTCTTGAAGCTGAACGAGAAATGGCTAAGCGAAAAGAATCGGCACGAGAAGAACTTGAAGCTAGACGAGAGCTTCGTCGAGAGCAGAAAGAAACGAATCCACCTCAATTATTGTCACCTGTACTTAAAAAGCGAAGAATATCGGATGAAGCAGAGGGAGATAAAAACAAGTCAAAAGAAAGTGAACTCATGGACATATCTGACAACACTGATGATACGGTGTCCGATACTGATACTAATAGTAACAGCGATGAATCTGATGAGCCAGAGGATTCTGAAGGCGAATTGGTAGCAAGTCCATTATCTGTAGGTGATCTTTCTAAATCGGATCGACGTAGACGGAATTCTTCTCATCGTAAATCGCGATCTAGGTCCATATCTAGATCACCACATACAAAATCAAGATCGAGGTCAAAGTCGCTTTCAAGAACACCATCTAGATCACCACGGATACGGAATCGTAGTCGTTCTTCGACACCAACATCCGATTTTGAAAAAGACAAGAATCCAGATCAACCAGTCGAAAAAGTGGAAGAGAAACCATTAACTGAAGAAATCAAAATTCAATTACCCAATTACTTTCCTGGCGTTCAGGGCTGTCGATCGGTTGAAGAATTTCAATGTCTTAATCGAATTGAAGAAGGTACGTACGGTGTAGTGTATCGAGCTCGTGACAAAAGAACCGAAGAAATTGTAGCATTGAAACGCCTAAAAATGGAAAAGGAGAAGGAGGGATTTCCGATTACATCTCTGAGAGAAATAAACACACTTTTAAAGGGACAACATCCCAACATTGTGACAGTTAGGGAAATTGTTGTGGGTAGTAATATGGATAAAATTTTTATAGTAATGGACTATGTGGAACACGACTTGAAGAGCCTGATGGAGACGATGAAACATCGAAAACAAGCATTTTTACCCGCTGAAGTGAAATGTTTAACACAACAATTACTGAAAGCTGTTGGCCATTTACACGATAATTGGATTTTACATCGAGATTTGAAAACGTCGAATTTACTGCTCTCGCATAAAGGCATACTGAAGGTAACACTATCTAAAACGATTTGAATAAGCAATTAAATTGACATTGTTTTCGATTACAGGTTGGTGATTTTGGTCTAGCTCGTGAATATGGTTCTCCATTGAAGGCTTACACATCAATTGTAGTGACATTGTGGTACCGTGCACCCGAATTACTACTTTGTTGTAAAGAATATTCGATTCCAATCGACATGTGGTCAGTAGGCTGTATTTTCGCTGAGTTTTTGTCAATGTCAGCATTGTTTCCTGGAAAATCAGAAATTGATCAATTGAACCGAATATTCAAGGTAATTCAGTGAAAACTGTATGAAGTATTGTCGCTAGTATCATCCCTTTAACTTTTTGTCTATCGATTTGTCCGCCTGTGTCGTCGTATTCTTTACTTAAAAGAAGATTCTCCACATATTCACTTCATCTCTTCCCTTCGTGTATATGTTTTCATCCTCTAAGTTATAGCTATCTGGATTTGGTCTGCTTTATCTGCATGGAATAAGTCAAAAAGGGCACTAAATTCAATTCTTCCCGATCTCTATCAGGAATTCAACACATCCTTCAGAGTGGAAATACTTTAAAGGCGTGGTTCGGAATTCACGTTAAGCATGTGGTCCCTAGTGTGTGCTATATTAGCTAGTGCATAACAAGATCGATCTATATCTATCTGCACTAGTGTATGTATCTCCTCAGTAGGCTATAGCAATCCTGTAGCCGAATCTCTCACTCAAATGTGTCCTCCCGGGTGAACAACACCAGACGCTATTATTATATGTCATGTATTTACTGTCGGTTTGCCCGAAAGGCCGAATTCTCATAAGGTCGAATTCCCAAAAGGCTGAATTTCCGAAAAGCAGAATGGTAATTGAAAAATTTATTTTTTTATCTTTTTTAATTATCGGCCGGATGGGAATTGTTGATTTTTAAGGACGGACGATTGCCTGCCGGTCCGGTGCACTGGCTCTGAATGCAGCGCTCCTCTGCGCTATGGGCTAAATTTTCTGCGAACTACAGCTTCTATCTCATAATTTGGGCCCATTCGGCCTTTTGGGCGGTTCCCGTTACTGTAGCCCGCTATATTCGTCTCTGGGCATTCTGGTGTCACAGGAAATGCGAATGGTGACACAATTGCTCAGAAGTGGTTAATAGGCGAAATCCAGCACCCAGCCATGCATTTGTTTATCTATTCAATTACAATCGCATTGCTTATGTTCTACATGCAGATCGATCGTTATTTTCTATAGAAATACAAATGGCTGCATTCTGAAGATTCGGCCCATAGGGCATTAAACTTGCTAAGCTACCTACACAGCACAAAGATATGTCGTTTCCCGATGTGCGGTCTCTCGTTTCCCAATTTTCGGCTTTTCATTTCACTGTTTTCCTTCTTTCATTTCCAGATTTTCATCTTTCTTCCCATTTTTGAACCACTTCTCAATCTATTCCCAAAAAGTAGATCCAGATTTATGCAATTTTTCCACTACCCCAAACATAATTAAATGATCATGAAGACGATTTGTACTATTTCTCCACGTCAGCACTCCCTTTCGATCAAAGTTAGAGTGTTTGGTTTTTATTTGCCTCGAGTCACTTTGAACAATTTTCCTAGTTACACTTTAATGTGTCCAAAATACATAATTAACGAGCGTTTTGATTTTTTTAGGATTTAGGTACACCAAACGAGAAAATTTGGCCTGGCTACAGTGAACTTCCAGCTGTGCAAAAGATGACTTTTACTGAATATCCTGTATCCAATCTTCGAAAAAAATTCGCTCATCTAACTAGCGAACTTGGTTTGTCGCTTCTTCAAGGACTGCTTACATACGATCCAAAGCAACGATTTTCTGCTGATCAAGGTCTGAGAAATAGCTACTTCAAAGAACTACCCTTACCGATTGATCCAGCAATGTTTCCAACATGGCCAGCCAAAAGTGAATTGGGTAGATCCAAGGCGCTGGCATCCTCGCCGAAACCACCATCTGGTGGTGGTCAATTTAAACAATTGGTCGAGAATGATGATAATCGTTTTATGTCAATGGATTCGCGCCAGTTGGCAATGGGGCCGGGTTTTAGTTTAAAATTTTAAGGTTTCTGACAAAATGAAACAATTAGGGCCAATCAAGTATAATATAAAAGAGAAAGGTATTTTAACTTTTGTGTACTTTCATTTACTCTCAGCTTCACATATCGAAAGTGATTAAGTGGGAATAGGTAAATCCTTTACAACACCCTTTAAAATTTCGGGTGTCTTAAAACACCAATTAGCGATGTTTTTGCTTACACGACACCAGGCTTCACCATGCTTCGGTTCAGCAGTGTTGCATCTCTCCAATACCTCAGCCTGTTGACTTTCATTTCCGTGCAATAATTCAAATTTATAAAAATAAGCCCAACCATCACCCAAATCTGGATCAATTTTAACTGTGCGGTTAAACCATTCACGGCACTTGACAATTTTATGCTCAGACCAAAATAGTTTTGAGACGGCAAGCAACACATGAGGATCATGTTCACATTTCTTCAACGCATCGACAGATTTGGTTTTCCGCTGTGGCCTCGGCTCCAAGAAAATGGCTTCGGCCCAAAGCTCACCAGCTGATGGGCATTCTTGTATAGCTCTTGCCAATAATGTATGTGCCATTTCCTTCAACCCAGCTTTAAGCTCAACTCGAATAGCTTCCAGCCATAATAATGCAGTCTTCGGGTTCCTTAGGCGTCCACGTTCCAAAATCGATCGAGCTTTTGTCAATGCGTTTCTATTGACCTCTAGCGATGACATTAAAATCCATAATGGTATTGAATTCGGACATTTCTTTATACCAGTCATATAGGTATTTCCAGCAGCTTCCATAAGATTTTGTTGCTCTTCAATTTGCCCTTTCATCATCCAAAGCTTAGCATAGTCGGGGAATACATTAACCGCTTCTTCTAACAGTTTTAATGCATCGCCAAGGTTATTGAGCGCCCATTCTAATTTGGCGGACTTCATCATGACCCTCGGTGTTGGTGCAGATGCTCTAGCTTTAGCTAATAAACGTCTGGCTCGTTCATACTCTGCATTTTCAGATTCTAGCTTTACGGCAGCCAACCAAATATCTTCAGAATTTGGATTTGCTTGAAAGGCATAGGATAGAATTCCCCGAGCAGCAGGTACGTCATTCGCCATCCATTTCGATTTGGCTCCCATTAGCCATAGTACTTCGGACTTAGGGCAATGTGCCACAGCACGTTGTAAAAGCGCTTCTAGACTTTCACGGGTTCCGTGGTTCTTTTCAAAGTATGCGGCTCGTAGCCAAATACTTTTCTTTGATGGAAAAACTTGAAGTGCATGTGCATAAACTGCACGAGCGCATTCGTAAGCTCCTTCTTTAGCGCACTATAAAATTAATAAGATTTTTAGATCGATTAAGACGAATATAGAAGTTCATTGACACTTACAAAATCGGCATCATCAATCCAAGTTTGTTTCCGATCTTCCTCTTCGACGCTTATTCCAATGATAGCACGAATTATGGACTGACAACAGTTGACTGCTCCGGATTTCTCCGATTCTATTGCCTCTTGGAACCACATTTCCCTGTTAATTTCGACGCCATTAGCGTTCAGCGATGTTAACGCTCGATCAATAATTTTTTCGACCATATGAATGTTTCCTATCGCAAGAAATTGTTATTATTGCCATGCACTACAATAATGCCACCAAAAAGTAATGTCAACTCACCGTTAGCCTCTTCTAATTTTGCGGCTGTCGTCCAGATTTGCTTGTCTGTCGGAATATTTTCTCTGGCCTTATTTAAAACCTTTCTAGCATTTTCGTATGTTTCGAGACGAGCTAAAGCAAGCCACAATTCTACGCTAGTGTTACAACACTCAACGGCACGGGATAATAGAATTCGTGCATCATCGGGATTCTCCATTTCAACAGCAGCCTTCCATAGTCGAACAGAATTTGGAATATGTTCCAACGCTTTCCGAAAAACTCTACGTTTTGCTTTTAGTTCAGCTTCCAAATCGGCTGCTTTTATCCAAATTCGAACAGAAGTAGGAATATGTCGAGCTGCTTGAGCAATAACTGCCTTAGCTGTATCTGGTGGTTGCAATCTAGAAGCTTCCAACCAGAGATCTTCGCTCAATGGGTTCATTTCACAACCAGCCATGATCAAATTACGTGCCATTTGTACTTTACCCGTCACTTCTTCTAAACGAGCAGAAGCTAAAATCAAACAAAATTTATGAGGATGAAGTGATGATCACGTGAAT
Organism: Trichosia splendens; assembly: GCA_026413465.1. Lineage (NCBI taxonomy): Eukaryota > Metazoa > Arthropoda > Insecta > Diptera > Sciaridae > Trichosia > Trichosia splendens. The sequence continues at coordinate 1,695 of JANVCI010178880.1, read as the reverse complement.
TCTTACCTATCCATGCTGGAGGATGGTTTGGATTTGTTTCGCGAACACTTTTCAATAACAATCTCGCTTTTTTAATATCATTTATGTCACCGCCATATGTCGGAATCATCGATTGCAGGTCAGTCAAATATCCCTTAGGATCAACAACAGTTTGTCCAGTAACAGAGTCCGAAACTTGAGAAAGTTTTACATTCATTAGTGTGTTCCTTGCTTGACCAATTTTACGTAAATCTAAATCGCCGGTGGGAGTTAGCATTCCCGGTGTGGAAACGCCAGGAGATATCCCTATTGAAGATAATCCAGAGCGTGGATCAATATTTGTTTGAGTTTCCCCGCCTAAACTTCTTGCCAAAACACTGTCGGGCAAAGGTGTAAATTTTTCCGCTCTTGGATTACGTTGCTTTCGATTTCGGCTATCACCAACTTCTGGAATTGTTGACCACTCTTCAGAAGTGACATTTACCAAATTTCTTTTTAAATCAGAGAACTGCTGCTGTATTTTTGGACGTTCTTGACGATATCGTTCCAAGTCTTCTTTAAGACGTTTTTCTCGATATTCCTTACGTTTCTCATCCATTCGTTTATCAATGGACTCATATATAGCATCTGCCTCTGCATCGTCCTTGTCATACGGATCTTTGGAGAATAGCGAGCCGCTGTAACCACTAAATTCATCATAATTGGAATCATTTAAATCTTCGTCATCTTCTTCCTCCTCTTCCTTCTTTTTACGTTTGGCGGCTGGTGGAGCATGGCGGTCATCTCTAAAAATTTAACACCATTTATTTGTTGTTTCTATCTTAACATATATGCAGAACATTCAACACTTACGACACGTCATTTGCATCTCTGGCTGGACCAATATCAGATCTTGTGGTAAATCCTGTGGCTCTGTAAATTGAAATAGCAGGTTAGTACTTGTCCCAAGGTCTTACCATGTTAATAAGAAATTTACCCTCTTCCTACACCAGCTACATAGCCTAAAGGTGCTGGGACACCAAGAAAGTGTTTTTTGTTTCGGTTCGCAAGCGCCGCAGCTGTTAGATTAGCCATTTTTGACTAATATTTGTTTTCAATCAATATATTTTTATAAACGTTGAGGTTTGTGTCAACAAAGTTTTCTGTTAAATTAAATGCCAACTATCTCTAAATGAATTGATCCATATGTGCAGTACTATATTTTCGCAATCCAGGCGTTTAGAGAACAGCTGATCGATAAATTCAGGTGTTAAAAACTACTCATTGTGTAAACGTCAATTATCCGTCAGTTACCTATTGCTTTCTTGTTCCAACTCAACTCATAAAATGCGACAAAGCATCGATCAGTTGTTTTCTAAACGCCTGGATTCCAAATGACACGTGAAGTTGTTCGCTTAAAGCGAAAATCAGCAAAATCGTTATGAGCTCATCGTTGTATGGGTCGGATATACCTGGTCTTTTATATTCATTGGATATATCACTATAGAGTGGTAAAAAATTTATTATTTGTCGTTGACTAGGAACCGTTCGTAAAGTATGTCACGCAAAAATCGACGTTTTTCGGAAGCCCCCCCCCCCCTGTCACGCTTGTGTCACACGAAATCGCCCCCCCCCCAATTTGTAACATAACATCCAAAAATCATAAAAAAAGATAAAAAGCCTATAATAACAGCCTGCCGAAATGGGATGCATTTTTTATTGCCTGTTTTGGTATGT
>JANVCI010177768.1:0-17056 GCA_026413465.1 Trichosia splendens | reverse complement strand
TGTATGTTGATTTTGACAGCCGGGACAATGGTGTTCAATTTTTTCAATTCTTGTCCCAGATAATCATTCTATCTCGCAGAGCCGGCGTTTGAGCAGCCGTTATCATTTCTCTGATGATTTATCATTGAAAACCTAACTGCCATGGCGCAACCTATAATTTCAAATCTCTGCAAAATCTCGCAAAACCAAAAATTCCAAGCTGTCACCGTAAGAAAAGAAATAATTTTCGAAAATAATATGCTCACTGTTAGATGTCACCCTATTCTTTGTCAATTTTATTTGAAGTTTATTTTATATGAAGTTGAAACGCTTGATGTATGCTTGAAAAATGGCGTCGAACGTTTTAAATTTACTAGCCGGGATGGTTTTAATTAAATTTCGTTAAACTCCTACAATTTTCGTGCATATAATTAAGTTCAAAGTATTATCGAATTGTCAAGCAACCAATTGCCACTAATCCAACATACATAGTGAAATGGTATAAATGAAAATATTAATGATTTTTGTGTTAAAACTCTTTGGCTGCCTTGTGAATTTTGATATGTTGGTGATGTTCCAATGATGTTGATATTAGGTTAGGTTGAATAAAAAAAAATTGAATTAAATGAAATTAGTGGACGATGCAATAATCCATAATTGTATTGAATTGAAAACATTGTGCCATTTAAACAATTTCATTTTGCACATTTCTTGTGTCATTTTTATTGTCGACAAAACATCGCCCATTTTTCGGAAAAACTTTTCTATTGTTGGTCGTGTGTTCCAGTTATATTACATGTATATAGATATATACACGGTGTGTGTGTGATGTTTGTATGTGCACTGGTTACGATTATTGGGGGGAACACTATATATACTCTACTAAAATTTTGACAATCCAACTGTTTGGGTAAATATATGCGTTATTTGAAGTTTTATTTGTTATGGTTTTTGGAAATGCAGTTTTTTTGTTGTGCCAATTAATTGATGTGAAAATTGTGATCTAATTTGTGAAACAATTGAGTTTAAATTTTTTTTATTAAAAATCATTTTCTCTCTTCACACATTTTGACAGATCCTAAATTGCAAATGGCTGCATACCAATCTTGTAGTAGCAGAGCGTCGAGAAAAAAAAATCGAAGTTTTGCAAATTGAAAAATCATTTCTAATATGGACAAATTGAATAAATTCAAATTGTGGGACAATTGATGGACTTCAAAGGCTTTCGTAAATTTGTGAATTTTTTTTTTTCGAAAATAATTTTTCGTGTGGTGTGAGAGGAAACAAAGTTGGAAAAGAATTTTTTTTTTAGTTTTTTTTTCCTCACATTTTTTTCTTTTTTGATGTAAAGTGTGTATAGCCCCGTTTTTGTGATTCCAACTATCATGGTAGATCCGTTTCAAGTATTGGATAATGGAAATAGTTTGTCTGGCACTAATGAAAATCAACAAATTCTATTAAGACTCAAACAAAACATGAATGAAGAATCAACGAATTTGAGAATATGCAATGAACCATCAACAACAACAACTGAACATGCTAACAATGACGAGAAAAAAAATCACTTTAATTTACCGGACCCTAATGATGATAATGATGAACAAAATAGTGGATCAATCAATGAGAATTTGGATCTTCTTAAAATGGGAAAGACTATGCCATTGAATCATCATCAATTGTATGAACTTAATCATATGCCGTATCAATGTAAAAACAATTTATTGAAAAATGAACCCAACTTTGACATCGAAACATCGAATGTTACGTTTGACAATGACAGTTTTTCGGAAAGTGTTAAAACAAGTGAATTTTGTGTTAATAAAAATTGTGAATCCGAATCCGGTATATTGGACGCTAATGTTGTATTCCTGACAACACCAACAACAAAAACAAATCCCATTGATATTAATCAACCAATTGAACATGAACAATTGACAAAACATTATGAATTGAGTGTCAGTAGTAGTAATAGTAGCAGTTGTAGTTCAAGTTTAAATTTAAGCGAAACTGATCGATCCAATCAAGCGACAACCAAATGCAATAATATCAATGAACGCAGTTGTAATACAGATAAATTAATAAATTGTGTAAACACGAATTTAAGTGACTTGCTACCCAACATGGAAGCTATAAACAATTGCGATAGCCCCACATCAACAACGACTGATGCACAAGAAACGGACAATCGACGTGTTGAACCGTTAAAAATTAATTTACACCACCGTGAACCAATTAAAATGATTATGAAAATTCCGAAACTGGCTACAGATGTAACGGAAACGGTTCCAAAAATAACAATCAAACAAATTAAATTGCCACAATGTGGCGAAGAAGATGTGCCCAAACATACGTTAATTGTTGATACATCAGTATCCACATCAAGTACCAGTCAAAATTGCTCATCGGACCCACCTAGCGAACCCCATATTATACCAAAATTAACCATACGCAATTCGACCAATTCCTTTGGTATTGCTGGACAAAGCGAAATCGTTCCTAAACTTACCATCAAAATGGACAATCACATAGCTACAGCTACAGCTGTCAATAACAAAGATAAAACCATTAATTCAGACGATGGCATTAAGTTGACAATAAAACCGATTCTTGAACCACCAATTCCGAAATTAACAATTAAAACAAATGCAAATGATTGCGCTGAAGTGGTGAACAATGCGAATACAACAAAATTCTCAGTGAATGCTGGCCCCAGTAGTCCATCATCGTCGACTGCTGCTCTAAATAAATTGAATCGAACAACATCTGAAACCAGACAACCACTGAAATCAGACAGCATTGTGCCGAAAATTAAAATCAAACAAATTACCAAAACCGATCCGTTGGGTGAAGTTCCTCAATTTACAATTGCTAAATCAGACGAAACACTAAACTCGTTCATCAATAAATGTGACACTAAAGAAATGGTTAAAACAGTGCCCAAATTAGTCGTTAAATTACCCAAAGATTCGGAATCCGATCAAATTAAACAGAAACCTTATGAGAATGATGACACCAGTACATTGGACCATGTGACTACAGATGTGGACCATGAAATCGTACCAAAGATTACGATTCGACAAATTAAACAGTTAGAACAAACGACAAATGAAAACATTATCATACCCAAAGTAACAATCAAACCAATAATCAATCCTAACAATGAATCAGACGATTCGGAAACATTAATTACACCGAAAATTACAATCAAACCGATTCCGAAACCATTGGATATATCACAACCATTAGAAATTGTTACAACTTCACCGATACCCGCACACAAGTTGGCCGATTCATCCAATGAAAGTCAACATTCGCCAAGAATTATTTTAAAAATCAATAAAACAACATCGGAAACAATATCGAAAAATGTTTTGGACACCGACGAAAGTTCGACGAATACCAATTTACAGCAACAACAAAAAGAAGTGCCGTCCAACAATGCTGTTAGCAAAAAACCACCATTTTCCGTAAATCCAACGTCTGCAGAAAATGATCTTAAACGAACCAATTCAACGATGTTACAGACTCCAGTGGATATAAAACGACTGAAATTGGATACATCATCAGTGTATCAGTTAAATTCCACTTCGATATCTAATGAAATAATCAACTTGGATTCGGACGACGACAATCTGACCGATTCGATCAGTGACACTACAACAAATAACAAAGCAAACAATAGACACGAGGATGAAACATCCCATCAGACAATACCACAAATTCAGCCGATAAATCAACATGAATTATTAACAACATCGACGACAACAACAACAACGTCCAATTCAAAACACAATTCCAATGACGAAACGATCAAACCAAAATTACCATTCCCTGGAAATTTTTTCCTTGGTGAAGATGTGCGGCCAGCTATTCCACATCCACTTCTTACGCACAACATCGAACGAGCTAAGCTTTTGATAAGTATGATGAATGCCGATATTGAACCGCCAAAAGACGAACAAGTCAAAAGTAAGCGATCGCAAAGTTTAATAATTCTCAGTGAAGGATCAAGTTCGGATTGTATAATGTTGGGTGATAATGGAACGTCATTGCCAAATTCCATTGATTTTGGTGTCAGCGCATTAAATGAGAATGGTCAAAATAATGCGGATCGTGATTCTGGAGTTGATGTGTCCAATTCAGTGAAATCAGGAGCTGATGATGTTATTGAAGATGTTACGCCCATCAAAAGAGGCAGAGGTCGGCCAAGGAAGGATGTGATGACACCTGCCGTGATACGGTAAGAGACTTTCATTAATTCTAAACTGTCACCACCTTAATTTTACCATCCTACCCTCGTAATCACCACTTTTTTTATGTGACTTTCAATCAAAATAGTTGAATTTCCCTGCTTTTCCTTAGACTTTCCTTGAACTGATGTAATTTTAATAGTAGTTCTCCGGGTAGACGTTGTCGAAATTTCATGATCATCCTACATGAAAGCGGTCGGTATATTACGGAAGCGATGCTATTTTATTTGTATTCTGCTGCTATTTTGAGGATTCGTGGTAAATGTCACTAGTATATGCACATGTTAATTCCGCGACTAAAATCGCATCGCAACCATAATATAACGACCACTTTAAAAATCGAATATTAGCTAACGTACTGATGGGTTTATGTAAGCTATGTATAGAGATGCCTTTAAGGATTTCTAATATCAATGATATTATCTAAAAGCACATCACATGAGACTAGGAATTTTGACAAAGCTCACGTCTGTAAATCAAACTACACAAAACTACATCAATTATTAGCTTCTTATCGAAAATCGCCAAAGTAAAGTTTAACCGAAACTTTTATTCCACAGAAAAAAAATTGAGGAAAGTCAGTCAACTCCACGGCAATTTGCTGGCGTTTTAATGCCACCCGACAATACAAGTCCCATTGATAGTAATACTCCACAATCCCAACAAAGTCCATCAAAAGCGGGTCGAAAGCGTCGGATACGCATCGATGATGATGATGAATCGCCAACGTTCAATCCACTGGCTCGCGGCATACGACGTGGACGAGGTCGCGGTGGTCGAGGATCTCGAGGCGGAAGAGGTAGTTTACGTAGACAAATGCATCGTCCACTAATGGGTATATTAAGTACACCGGAAAAATCCGGTGAAATATCGCCGTTTACATCGCCTGAAGCAAAGGTAAAATTTGTTTTTTGTCATTATTTTTACTCCCATTTCTATGTTTTTTTTCCTTTCGAAAGGGTCGACGCAAACAAATTTTAAAAGAAATCTCAACACCAAGCCTACAAGTATTTGAGGAAGACACGAGAATGAGTGCCGACTTAACAACGCCAATGAGGTAAATATTGGGTTATCATTTGCATCAATAACAATGGGAAAGCAATACCTCGACCTGATGAGTATCTTACGTTTTGGTTCAGAGTATGTTTGCATTGCATAACCTACACATGTTGCATTGAGCTCATAGCTTTGAAAGACCGTTCAGACCCATTTCACCTTTTAACTTGCTCAATTTCAATGCTAACAAACGCTCTCAGATACGATTTTCATCATCATCTTCAACTTTACTTCGCGGGGGAGTATAGTGCGTCTACGAAATGGCGCCATCGTATTAGGCTAACTGCCAGAGCCTTTAATTCCTTCCATTCCTTGCCGGCTGGTCTAGCTTCACTTGTTACTGTCCTTCGCCACGATATTTTCGGTCGGCCTACCCCAAGAGTTCCTTGAGGGTTCCAGTCTCACATCATGCTATATCGTCGTCAGGTCGCCTTAAGGTGTGACCGAGCCAATTCCACTTTCGACGCTTTATCACCACAATTATCTGTTCACAATTCGTTATTCTCCACAAATTTTCATTTTTAATTGTTTCTGGCCATCTTACTGTCATTGTACGTCTGCAACAGTTGTTTACGAAGACTTGTATTTTATTCTCGATGGACGATGTGACTTTCCAAGTCCCGCAACCGTACAGCAAAAGAGAGAGGCAGTTGGTTTTGAGAAAACGAAGTTTAATGGTCTGTGTGAGTTGTGTTGAGTTCCAGATATTGTTGAGTGAGAAAAATGCTTGTCGCGCTTTTTGAATTCGGTGTCCCACATCAGTATTGGCTCCTCCATCTTTTGTCACATAGCTTCCCAGGTAACAAAAGCTTTCCACCTACCCAATGGTCTTTCCGTCTATCACGGGCGTACATGGTGTGGTTGTGTTTATTCATCACACTTTGGTTTTGTTACGTTTACTTGCAGTCCGACTTGTCCGCCATATTTAACAAGTCGACGAAATGTTTCTACCATGTCATTACGTGTTTGCGCCAGAAGCTCCACTGAATACCTTTTTCACCAATATTCACTTTCCGCATCACCCAGTCTAAGGCGAGGTGGAATACAAGAGGAGACAGTACACATCCCTGTTTAAAACTGGAACCAACAGTGTTTCGTCCCAGTTTTTCACGATGTATGACACGACATTGAGTGTTACGATAACGATAGAGTCCACAAATAATATTGACGATCTTCGCTGGGATTCCATAGCTCGTCAAGATTTGTCCACATCATTACTCAATCCATGTCAGATGTCTGCTTGAAAGAGCACGTACAAAGGATTTTTGAATTCCATTGACTGTCCCATGATGATTTGAGAAGTATTGATGTGATCCACACATGATCTATAAGGCCTGAATCCATTTTTCTCCTTTTGAAGGATTGGTTCAAGGATTTAGGATATTCGGTCATGGATAATAATACTTAGAATCGTTTATCGTGTTATGGATGGTAATGCCGCGCAAACTGTTTGCCAGTTTAATGATGAAAGCGTCGATAAATTCGGTTGACATGTTCTCCTGTTCCCACACTTCACTTAATATTGGATGCAACAGTTCTGTAATTTTTTAAGGGGTCTGCTTGGAGCATTTCCGCACTAATGTTATCAGCTCCAGGAGTTTTACCGTTCTTCAGCTGTCTCAATGCAGACTTGATTTCTTATATACTAGGTGAGGTGTCCACGAAACCACTTTTCGTGACTGGTTCTATCGGGGTTTTAGCAACTGCTACAGGTTACTTATTGAGGAAATCCTCAAAGTACTGCTCCACCTTTCGCTTTGGTCTGCTTCCGCCGTTAAAAGACAACCATCATCTGCCCGTATAGGTTTTGCGGGGTCAGGGTGTTTTCCAGTAAGTCGTCGTGCGATGCAATAAGTTTCTCTAGTATTGTTGCTGCCTGCTGCACGTTGCGCCAGATCAGCTAAATCGTTTGCCCATTTTCTTCTATCAGCTAGACTATCTTTTGCAGCTCTTCGTGTTTCTGGACCGCGTCATCTCTGTCAGCGCCGATTGTTGAGTTCACCACAACTTTTTTCATTCTTTTGCGATCTTCAATGAGTTTCGATGCTTCGCCTGAGATCCATTCCTTCCTTTCATGATTTCTGAAGCCAAGAATACGTTCACTTCTCTCTTGCATAGCTTCACTCACAACGTTCGATTTCTGCGAAGCGTTATCATCTGTGAGTTTGATGATACCATTCCGCATACTTCTTCAACGTAACGTTGCACAGTTTGACGGTCTTTGAGCTTTGCAACATTCAACCTTCTTGGTGCTGTCAGTTCAGATTTCCGATTTGAGGACATTCTGATGCGTATAAGTCCGGTTAGCAGGTAATGGGCGCTATATGCCCATCTACGACTTTACTTGGATGATATGTGAATGAGTATCACATGGCCCTCAGTACACTCCTTATAATGTTATGATCAATTTTGTTCAGAAGACTGGTGCCTAAGTTCTACCTACACTCCAAAATTAAGTATTGCTCGGAGCAGTTATAGGACACAATAAGAACTTGTATATAAATTATCCTCAATGACAGCGCCCAGAAATAATTCCAATGAGAATATTGACTTCTATTAATGCCACCACGAAGAGATGTGTCTATAAATTTTTAAAATCCACACAGTTGGCATGCATTTAGGAGAATGACACAAACCATAGTTTCCAAAACTATCCTCATAGATCACTCCAAATTTTAAATTGCTCATCCTGTACAGAAGCTAACTAGAATTTGTAGGATTTGACTAGCCTGCAGCTATATAAAGGTATAAGCGTAACTAAAAACGAAAATTTATCTCAACAAATAAGGACTGCTTTCAACTCTGAGGACGAATCCAGGAACAGCATGGATGTTTTAAGGATTGAAATTCAATTGAATAGCTTTGTGATCAATTTTCCTCTTAGTCCTGCTTCTTAATGGCTATTATTCTGCACACATGTGTGCATACCACTTTCAAACATCGACCATTATTTTGTCATACCATATTTAGAAATAGCAACTACCCTATACAATCACTCTTTTAATTTTCCATACTACCAAACTGTTTGTAAGTATCTCGTAAGGTCATGTGTTAGGTCGTATGTTATACATGTAATGCAAAACCAATTTCGTTAAAAATTAATTTTTTTTTTATTTTTCGACCAAGAAACCTAGATTTCCTTCAAAATGAGGAGTCACAAAGCTCACTACACAGTAGTGTTAGTGCAACAGCAATGAATGATGGCAGTACATGTACGGGGACAGCCAAGAAACGTGGAAAAATCGAAGTGGTTGATCCGGAAGGGTAATCAATTGAAATATCTTTAAATCGATCGAAAATACATTTTCACATTTTCTAATCACAAATTGCAGTCGTACTGAATTTACGGTCGAAATGATAGCCGAATATGATTGGCCACCACCAAAAGGTTGTTGTCCAGCTCGTAATCGTGACACATATATGATACAGGAACAAGTGGCCGAATATTTAGGTGTGAAATCGTTTAAAAGAAAATATCAAGAGCTACCGCGACGTATGGTCGAAATGGAAGAACGAAATTATTTAATGGAAAAGGGTTTGGTGTCGGAGAAGATGTGTGATTTAGGTTTAACTGCTGTCCTAGCATCTGATGTTCTTGATATCATGCATAATGACTTTTATGACAAATACGAAGAATACAAACGATTTTTAAGAGAAAAACACATTCGAGATCTGACTGCCAAACAAAAGGCTATGCAAGCGGAAGCAGTGGAAAAAAATCTTAGTGCAAGAGAACATGCTATACGTGCAGCATCTCTATGGAATATAAATTTCAATAAATCGTAAGTTTACCTTTTTGGTTGAGTTTACGCAGGTGTCGTGTCATAATTCCATTTGTGTGAAATTTTAATTTTAGACGAAAAGAGGATCGCCGACAATGCTTAGATCTTCAAAATTTCGTTATAAATCTTCCCGAAGGGGTTAGACGAAAACTTAACCGTCCTTTACCTGCCCCATCACATTATCCCGTTGCTCTTGTACCAGGACAATTCCAAGATTTCTACAAAGAGTATAGTTCGGCAGAGTTAATGTAAGATTTTCAATTCAAAATTCCAATTCCGATATTCAATCGAACTCTTGTAATCACCTTACAGATGTTATCCAATTAATTCGACTCTTGCTGATCCCATCGAATTGAACAAAAAAATTCAACACTACATGAAAACAACATGTCAGGACGATAGTGATAGTTCATCAGATAGTGATAATGACGAGGATTCATCTAATTACGTAAGTATTCCGCATAAGAGTTTATTTACTTTCAATTACTCACAGACATTATTACTTCAGGACACCGATAGTTCATCGGATTCATCGGACGATGACAATGTTAAGTCCAATATCAAGTGTAATGTGTGCGACAAATCCCAAAACTCAAATCAAAACAATAAACCTGAACTATTTGTTCAATGTTCAAAATGTCGTCGAAAAAGTAAGAATTGTTTAGCATCTGTCCAACCTAAAAAAAAATTTCAAATCCATTTGTTTGCAGTTCATCCCAGTTGCATTGAAATGTCTTCAAGAATGGCGTTACGTGTTCGTGAATACAATTGGCAATGTGTCGAATGTAAGTCTTGTTTCAAGTGCAAACATGAAGCAAATGATGACAAAATGCTGTTTTGTGACCAATGTGATCGAGGATATCATATTTACTGCGTTGGAATCAAAACAATACCAACAGGTGAGGTTGATTTACGCATGTGTTGCACAACTTATTATTATTATTAAATAGGACGTCTGTCCGAAATCATTGAAGATGCAATAAGTAAAGTACATACATGCACGTAGGCCGCCTCCGATGGACCAATTGTGCTTCCCATGTTTAAGTATTTATCTCATGATGCTACACTCCGTATTTTTGTCGGAATCTTCCTGTGCTACTGATGTAACTTAGGATGTCCTAGGTGTGTAGTGCTTTTATCGAGCTATAGCTTATGGTATAGCCGCCGAAGCATTTATATTCAGATGTGATATGGCATATGTAGTGTTCGGCCGAATCTATGTGTTCCCCACATAAATCGCATCCTGAGTCTTGTATTCTGCCTAACGTAGCTAGCTATATGTTTGTTAAATTCAAAGTGTCCCGTGGTGACACCAGCATATACTTTCAGTCTAAATCTACTCAGGTTGATCAGGTATTTGGAGAGTTCCTTGTCTAAGTGGATGCTATTTTTGGGTTGTTTACATCCTGCTTGGTCATGTCAATACTTCTCAAAGCGTGACTGCCCATAGTCCTTAATAATGTGTTTGAATTTGGATAGAGCTATGCCTTGTGGGTTTTGAAGGATCCTCGTCTAGCTAATTCATCAGCTTTTTCGTTCCCAGGTAGGGCTGAGTGTCCGGGCACCCATAGTAGCTGTAATTGTTTATTGGAAGGGTAATTAATCAAGAGTTCCTGAATTCCTTTATCTTTTATGACTTGACAACATGAGATAATCGATAATACTTCCGCTAAGAAAGTACAGGAGAGGTTGCCTAGCGGAATGGATACTCCAGTATCATTTGTATCACTGAATATTCCTGCTCCTGCTGATTCGTTCATCACCGCACAACTTAACTACGGATACGTACTAACTACCATGGAACGGGTTGGCACAGTGATCGTACTGGCCTTCCATCAAAAAATCCGAGTCCCGGTGCAGATAAATTACAGTTGGATTTTTTCTTTGAAATATACAACGTTCTCAAGTTCACCCAATCTTCAGAAATTGGATAGTGCGATTCGGTGCTGTCGACATCTTAAGGCGAAATTACAATAAGCAAAAAAAAAATGATTCGATATGACGAGTAGTTTGGATTTCACCATAAAATGGAGGTCCTATTCACCATAACCAACGTCCCTCCGTGAGTTATTCTATATTACGGGGATCTTATAGAAGTTCTGTTTACACCAAGGTACAGTGATTCCACCCAATTCCAACAGTCAGTCAGGCGAGCGAAGCATAAAGGGACCACACTTGATGAAGTGCTGTGACATCCTTTTCCCAAGGAAACCAACTAAGCAACAATGTCCTCGTATGCTATTTAACCTACGATACACGAGCTACTAATGTATTTTTAAAATGATATTGCGATTGTGTATTTGTAACGCAATTCCAGTTATCAGAAGTCCCGTATTCATGTCAGAAGATATAAATTGTCCGTTAACGTTGTCTCCATACAAAATGTGAAAATTCAGATAGCTTGAAATTTCTACCCGACTCGACATGAACTAATTCTGAATCTCATACCATTCGTCAGCACAACTCCAGGACGACGTCTGTTAACGATTTCCAACGAAATTAATTATGTCTTGACATAGTTTCAATGCGTCATAAAAGAGAAATATTTAAAATTTTTGACCAATTTTTACTCATGACTCCATGCCCCGGTACCATTCTTATCTCAGCACAAATTTCGGGGTACTAATCACGCACACCTCTTCATCGTTACGCTTATCAATAAGCGATAAAACTCTTTCTAGTTTGCGAGTCTTCTAAGGTATCATTTATCATAAAACCAGCTTCGAAACTTTACTTCCAACACGTATTTAAACAAAGATGATGAAAAAATTCACTTGGCTGTTATGTGGGGACTAGATCGATCGTATTCTATTGTTGGTTCGATTGTTCTTTTCTCCTGGAAACAAGATCGAATTTTTCAACCTGGCCTCGTATTGGAAATGTTAACAAGGGTGTTTTATAGTTGTAGCCTCGCTCACATTCTTTGTGAATGTGGTGTTGATGCCCAACTTGTCTATTTTAGTGGAATGGGGGGCAAGAGCACTTTTGATTTTGTTTCTTTGTGAAAGACAATGAAAGTTGCCGTCTTTTTCTTGGGTGTATTAGCCAATATAAATGGATTACTTGGTGCGGCTGGTAGTTTCCTTTTCATTTACGAGCATCACCCTAAAGTTGCTAGTAAAACTTTGAGGAGAGAAAAGAGGACAATGTATTTTAACAATTTTAAATCGATTATCGAGCTACTTACATGGGTGTAGAACTAAGATATTTGCAGTTAGTCGGGCTGTGTCGTATCTGAGCTTTAGTTCCTTGTGTGTTCTATACCAAATATTTTATTGACCTAGCGTAATCTAATGGTATTAACAGATATCACTAACTGCATATAGTCGAAGTTGAGTAAAATTGAACTGTTTCTGGTGTTTGTGCCACAGTTAAACAATTTGTTACGCGTTCGTTGTAGTAATTTGGTCTACTCTCGTTTCGATTATCCTAAATCCTCAGTGTTTCCTTTTGTATGTTGATTTGATTGAACAATTATGCAGTTTTAGATAGATAGATACGTTAGGGTTCCCAGATCGTCCTTTTTTAGAGGACGGCATACTTGGGTTTATACCTTTCCAATCTTTTCTGGATTGTTTTTCGTTTCGCAGAAATAATTTGAAGTCAACCTATGTTACATTGTATACTCAGAAGTTACCTTTTTATAGATTAAATACATAAAAAAAATCGAAAGATTTTTGCATTTTTTGAAATATGGGAAGGGGAACCCTAGATACGTAGACTAAGTAAGCAGTATTGACTCTGCACCTCAGCCTCCGGTATGAATTTTGCGTACCAATCCGGCTATTTTTAGACATGTACAAAGTACCAGTGCTTTACAGATTTGTTACACTCACTTAACATGTGTCGTACACACAACAGGTCTGCCGGTGGCTTAGGTACTAGGCTACTAGACAATTTAAAAATTTTACTTATTTCGATAAACATGTAAGACAAGGGTGGGTTAAGCGGTTTTCCACATTTCTTGGAAAGTGTAAGAGGCAAAAATGCAAGTAAGAAGAGCAAGTTCCACATCCTGAGTCGTCACTATGGAAAAAGTGGTAAAATAGGAACGCCCAAATGGTTTGTACTTTCTTACTGGTTATTTCCTAATTAGGCCTAGGTAAATCACCTGTGATCATAGATTTAGTGTGATACAGAGTCTTCAATAACCGAATGGCATAACAAAAACGTGACTGCCAAAAACCTATAGGTTACACCCGTAACCGAATTGAAGATAGATAAATTGAGTGACTAAGATAACCCCTGCACCTTAGCCGCCAACGGGCCTGTTGTGTCCTCCACATATTTAAGGATTAAATTCTGTTAATGTGTAGGTGCTTATTCAGAGTGCAGTGTCCAGTGAGGATACTAGTAGGGCGTCTGATGTTTCGTCTGCTGAGTGAGATGAAGAATTTGGTGTTTTTGTTATTTATTGAATGCTCAGGCGTGGTCAAGCGTTAGCCAGTGCCTCTCGTAAATCACATTGCTCCGGTTATTCCTATGAGTGCTAATCTTTGGATTTTGGACATCTGCTTTTGTACTGACAGTAATTTGCATCTCGACCACCAATTGAAGTCACTTAGGTAGATAATAAGAACAGGGCGTAGTGTTTAGATTAAAATGCAATCTTATTAGATAGATTCGGGGTTGCGCAGGTCAATGACAGCGTTTCACTACTTTGGCTTTGGGTGTGTCTTGATAAGTACCTGCACGTATTATTTCAGCTTATCAGCCATCTTATTGCCGAAACTAACTTATCAGATAAGAATGTCAACTCTTTTGTATTTTCTTTCCCATTTTAAATCTTTGTATATCGAACCAACGTGTGTGACGTATGCATAGTCATAAAACAATTAACTGAGTATAATTATTTATAGGTCGATGGCACTGCAGCGTTTGTTCCATATGTAGCTTATGTGGTACACAAAATGCCGAAGGGTATCCAAATCTGAGTTTAACAAAACCACAACGTCGAAAATTGGCAGCTACATCAACATGGAATCATCAATATCGAATAAATGATGTGAACAATTTACGTGAACATATCGGTATGTGGTGTGAACCGTGTACAAGACTCAATGAAAATACATAACAGTAATGTGAAAAATATTGAGAAAAAAATTAAAAATCAAAAAAATTGATTGAAAGTGAATTTTTTTATTTCAAACCTGAAGAAAATAATGACCAACTCGAAATGCAATGAAATAAGACATTGAAAGTTGTAACAATTTAAATCAAATGTTTAGTAAAAGGATTAACCGGATGTGTAAAAGGGACATTTAAGTTACATTTAAGACATATGCTGTACATAGAAAATTAAGATTAAAAAAAAATTAAAAGCAAATGTAAGTATTTATTGAAAGGAGCTTTAACTATACACAGATTAAAGTAAATTGCATGATGTGAACTAGTGAATGAAAACCATCTTTCTTTTTTTTTTGTTGTTTAACTGAACCATTTTGAGAAAATCTTCAGATTCATAAAAGTGACATTTTAAATGGTAATTCAAAGAATAATGTGCAAAAGAAAGTAAAAATTAAACGGTAATAAAAGAAAAACTAAAACAAAAGGAAACGTTATTATGGAAAAAAGTATGGAAGATAAATAAATTTTTTTTTTATTTTTCTTCGCGTCTAAATTGTAGTCAAAGCGTTAAAGCTTCGTTTTTAAATTTACAATTTAACTTAAATATTTTTATTTTTATGAATTTAAGACTTGTACAAAATTCAATATATATCTTTGTTTGTTAACATTTAAGACTTCGATTAAAACCGATGATTCATAAATATAATTTAAAATTTCTTTTCTTTTCTTAATTATTTTTTAAAGAAAATACACACAACAATTTCTCTATTATTTACATTATTTTTTTTTTAGGTAAAATTAACTCATTCTCACCTATAATATTTTAGCTAGCAGTTGTCTCAAAACAGTTCAAATAATTTGTAACTTTTTAAATAATTTTTGATTATATTATGCAAGTTATACTTTAAACGGAATAAATTATTGTTTTTTTTTCTTCTTCTTTAACTTGCATTGAATGAAGGCAGATGATTTACCTCTGGGAGACGGTTCATTTATGTAATTTCTCTTTTACAATTCAAATGTACGAGATATGGTACATAACGTTTTGTATAAAATAAAACTTATTTGTTCACGAAAAACGTTGATTTATTGTTTCATACATTGGAAAAAAGAAAAAAGTTGCAGTTCCTATCATTTGGGAAATTAAGGGAAATGTCAGGAAATTTAGGAAGATTTCGGGAAACTTAGGGAAATTTGTGAAAATTTAGGATAAATTTCGGAAAATTGGTGAAATTGAAGCGAATTTTAATAACTATGTAGTTTGATAGAAGAATGACACAGCTGTATGTCGTTGGCACCCCCCTTTTTCGAGCTAGGAATCGATTAAACTAATTATTTGCTGACGAATGGTATCGGTCTAAATTTCTGTGCTGATCTGGGAGTCGAGCACAAAATTAATAAACATGGCTCGCATGCATGTCATTTTCGTCATTTTTTTATGCCCTTCGAAAAATTCTTTTTGTTGCCCAAGACTAACACCAGAATTTTGTGCTATTTTTGTGCTGACGAATGGTACCGGTCTCAATTTTGTGCTAGTCAGAGAGCCGAGCACAACATGATTAAAAATTCCAAAAATATGTCATTTTCTTCGCTTTTGTATGGAGACCCCCACTAAAAATTATTTCTGTGTTCCGAGACTATTACCAGAATTTTCTGACATTTTTGTGCTGACGAATAGTCCCGGTCTTAATTTTTGTGCCAATCAGGGGCCGAACACAAAAATATCAAAACTTCCAAATATGTCATTTTCGTCACTTTCGCATTAAATTGTGAATTAAAATATTTTTTCAATGTCAACATAAATGTTCTGTCGTAAAGTTCTAATGTCCGTATATTAAATTTTTAGTTTTCACGGTTTCGTTATCTCACTGCATAACTGCAGAATTGTCACATGTGATTTTTTGCCGACATAATTCAGCAGTTAAGAAATGAGATAACGAAATCGTGAAAAAATAAATTGGAATAATAAAGTTCATTTGAATTGCGTTTTTGGCACAAAACTTATGTTTGGGCATTGAAAAAACATTTTTTAATTTATAGATTACAATTTGAATGAAAACAGTGCCCGAGACATCTTTTTGTGTCTTTTTAGCACTTTAGGTCGTGCCAAGAGACTTTTTATCCGCTTCGAAGCATTTTTGGCAAAAAAGCGAAGAACATGAGTAAATCACATAAACCTCTTCAAATCAACATCAACAGTAGAACATTTTTTTTTTCGATTCTTTGGACATGTCATCTAATCGATAGTGCCAGGAGCTAAAATGCATAGCTGACATGTCCAAATATGTTTTCAAAGCGTTCTCCACTTCTAATAACAACATCTGACATAATTTTCAGTGTTCCCAGCCTTTTGTCGGAAAAGACTGGGAATCGAAAAAAATGTTCTAATGTTGATTTGACGAGCTTAAAATATATAAAAAGATGTCTTGAGACATAATTTTTAGCCCTAAAACATCTTAAGATGTTATTTATTTTTATTTGCAGCTTTTTCTAGAAAAGGCGGGAACTAGATCAGTTTCAAATAACGGATTGCAACTGTCACTTTCGCATTGTTTCACTAAGTAGAAAGACCATAAACTTAAAATTGTATTCAATCATGAACGGCTGTCAGTGTTCATTAGTACAGTAATTCGGAATAAACCTCAAAAAATTGTTCTACTGCATATCTCTAAAATGTACCGTTTTTTTAATAAACTTTTATTTATGTCGCCATCATTTAACCAGCGTCTTATTTATTTACAAACTCAGAAAAACAGCCGCTGAAATATTGGGGCGGATTCTTCGCCATTATGCAAAAATGCTCTAACCTAATGGGTTGCGCGCGTCTCTTTTTATTTGGATTACAGTTGCTATTTGGAGCAAATCTACAGCACATGCAAATTCTGCTTAATTTATTTTATAAACATCGAATAAAAATACTTT
>JANVCI010176657.1:0-10852 GCA_026413465.1 Trichosia splendens | reverse complement strand
GACCTATCGAGCTCTACTAAATTTGAGGAAATTAACGCCATCTGGTAAAAAAATTAATTGAAAAACACTAAAAAGTAACATTTTTGAGGTTTCTCCTTTAAGCTTTCACCTTAGGGTTGACCAAATGGTACAAATAACGTTTGTTGAAAAGGTATCATCAAGACATATCAAACTGTATGAAATTTAGGAAATTTTGTGAAATATCAATCATTTTCCGGAGCTCCCAGTTTGAATTGTTCTGACCAGTCATCTTCACATAGATGATATTATCAATTTATCTTAGTGGCCCGAAATTTCTTGCTGAATCCAGGAATATCTTATAAAAGGCAAGGAGAGTTTTTACAATGAATCCAATACATGGTCATGCTTGCCCAATTACATTTCAGTACCCATAACAGTGTATTTCAATCATCAAAAGAAGAAAACAAAATCGAAGTTGAATTAATTTGGGTCACTCTTAAAGTTAACGAAATCATAAATGCTTCTGAACAACACCAACTCGCATAGCACCAATATAAAAATAAAATCAAAAGTGATTGGGAGACACAAACAAACAGTATAGTGAATTGAAACCAATATTAAAAAGAAAAGTATAATTCAATTGGAGCGAAATAACGTTTGGTTGGTAATGTATACATACTAATTGGTAAGGGGGAGAACATTTTTTTGGTGCGCTCAATAAAACGATTAAGAAATGAAAAACATGTGTTGTTTTAGTAAGATTTTGAAAAACAAACCAAATACCTCTGTTTAGTTCCAAGAGAAATGGAAACGTTTGGTGATTGCCTAAATTCAGTAACGGGGCATTACGTTAATCTAATTGAAATCAAAATGTTTTTAACAAAAATACAACAAATCTTGAAGGAAAATCATACAAGATAGGTTATAGATAGAAATGCAGGATGACATTGATTTCGACGGTTTTTAAATTCATTTGTTTGGATGACCAATGTTCCTTTTACTTTTAACAAACATTACTACAGAATGAAACGAAAAATGAATTTTACAAAGTCTTTAGCAGTGTTTGCTTCTTTTTTATTTGTGTCGTTGAACACACATTTGGTTGTAAATTTTGTTTGGCAAAAAAAATGACAGTAAAAAAGCGGATAAGCTGGCTGATCAATATGAGAAACGCAAGGAACAAAATGAAATGTCTAAGATGAAAGATTTGGCGTTTGAAAGTAAAATAAAAAATTGAGAAACAAAATGAACACGAAAAGAGCAAAAAAAAGGTTTCAAAGAATTGTTTTTTTTTGAAAAAGATGCAATCGAATTAAAGAGTTAGTATAGATCGAAATCAATTACCTGGCAATAGCTCCATCAGCAATTTGTTGTACTAAATCACCGATAACTTCGTGTTTAATGTAATATAGCATCCGAACTCGCAGCAATACTCTAAAATTTGAAAAATAACAATTACGTATGAAAAACCATATTCTCTTCCATGCACAATTAAATTCCATGTTTTTTTTTATGTTCAAGAAACCGTTTTCCTTTGCAATCGATTTTTTGGCATTTTCACTCACTTGTTGGCATGCCGTCCCAAGTGCTTTTTATATGGTGGCTCCAAAAATTCTTCAGCATTATATTTCTCATCTTTGCTCCAATGATTTGGATCGAGAATATTTTGGGCACCTGGTATTTTCTCCTTTGGTACTGGGTTCTCTTTGGGACCCTTACCGCCTTTACGACCTTAAAATGATAGTATCAAAAACGAAAAATTTAGAACACCAAAACAACGAACACGCAAGTGCGATAATTGGGGATTTGTGCGATCTTACCTTTTGCATTTCGACCACGTGGTACGAGATTGTGCAGACCACTATGATTTCGACTGATTTTATTCTCTTCGCCCGATTCAGATGGAGTAATTAGATCCCAAATAAAATTTTTAATTTTCTCGTCACCACGGTATACTTGTAGACAATAGAGAAGCTGCAAATGAAAATTAAAGTGAATTATTTGAACGATTCCAATTGTAAGTTGAAACAAATTTGAGATAATTTCATCAGTAAATCTTTGAGAATAAGTTTAAGTCAGCGAAAACCTATAGTTCTCTCAATATTAGCATGGTAAGCATCATGTGAAGGGGAGGTTTTGATGGTAAGTTGAATAAAAAATAAAAATTTACTTACAATAACTCTAGCACAATCTTCTATGTCGGATAATGCCCATCCTCGTTTGAATTGACCTTGTTCGTTAATCTCATTCCAACGGCCCCATCTACAAATTAATTTGTTTAAAAAAACAAGTTACACAGCCACCACTTTCTGACAAACAAATCACACTCACCCATACGATAGTAAACCTTTTTCCACTTTGAAACATTCAGATCGCGCCCAGGAACCATAAGTGACATCTTCCATTCCAAGAGCTGCTAAAGTGTCACGATCTCTCGGTATATAGTCATCATTTCCAGGTTTCCCTTTTTTGAATTTATCACGTTTTCGTTTACTTCGGAGACCTAAACAAACACACATAAGTAATTGAATAAAAAAATGGATTTTTTCATCTCTCTTACCCATGCCTTCTTCTTCGTCGGATTGTGCAGATTGGGCTGATTCCTCGGACATATCCATAACGCCCTCATCATGACCATATCGTTTAATTTGAGTTCTTCGTCTCGGCTCAGCAATAATCAAATCTTCCTGCTCTGGTTCACCAGCATTTTCATTAATTTCCGCTTTCTTAGCCCATTTTGTCCAGAAATCAGGATCATCAATTGTAATATCCGATCGATTGCCAGAAGCAGCAAACGAAGCTTTCGAAAACGTTGAACCTTTCTCATATTCCATGGTGATGACTTGTGTTCTTCGTTCTAAAATTGAATCAATATCTTCTTCGCAGAACTTATCACCAGCATTGTCATCGTCCATAACAGCGCCATATGCACCTTTTTTTAGTAAATCTTCAATTTCCTTCTTTGACAGTTGACGCGTTCCGGTTTCTTTTCCAGACGTATTTAATCCAGTATTCATGCTCTGAAGAATGGCCTTGTCCAAACCAAGTTTCAACGAAGCCTTGTCGAACATCTCTCGTTCGTAAGTGTTACGACACAACAATCGATAGATTTTCACCATTTTCTGCTGTCCAATACGATGACAACGAGCTTGAGCTTGCAAATCATTTTGTGGATTCCAATCACTGTCGTAGATAATGACCGTGTCAGCTGCTGTCAAATTAATACCCAAGCCACCGGCTTTTGTGCAAAGCAAAAAGACAAAACGATCAGAATCAGGTTTGGAATATCGATCAATAGCAGCCTGTCGTAAATTACCACGAATTCTTCCGTCAATTCGTTCAAAAGGATATTTGCGATAAATCAAATAATCTTCTAAGATGTCCAAACAGCGAACCATTTGACTAAAAATCAATACTCGATGACCGTTGGATCGTAATTTCGGTAGTAATTTATCGATTAACACCATTTTACCGGCCGAGAGAATTAAATTTTTGTAGTAGGAATCGGGATCTTCACCATGAGTGTGTCTTGCATCATATTGGATTTGATCTTCAGCTCCGTTCAACAAATAAGGATGAATGCAACATTTTCTCAATTCCATCATGGTGTTCATTAAGTTCGGAATGTTTTGGGCTGTCGTTCCTTTCTTCAAAAATGAGAAATTTTGCTCCAAGATACCACGGTAGTATTTCTTTTGAATATTGGTTAATTCTACTTCAACGATAGTTTCAGTTTTTGGAGCCAATGATTTTTCCACATCGTCCTTAAGACGTCGCAACATCATTGGCTTCAGTAGTGCTTGCAGTTTTTGTACTTCACTTTCAGTTTTAAGACTGCCAAATTCTTTTAAAAATGCATCACAGCTAGCAAATTGTGTTGGTTCAAGAAAATTAAGTAACGAAAACAGCTCGTTAACATTGTTCTGAAGTGGTGTTCCGGACAACAAGACACGATGTTCTAAGTTTAATTGTCTAAGTCCTTCCAAAAGTTTACAATTACGATTTTTCAAACGATGTGCCTCGTCAATAACACACACTCTCCAATTAAATAATCTTAAATCAGCATAGTCTGTCACAATCATCTCGAAAGTTGTAATCAAAACGTTGAATTTATTCAAATCTTTGATTGTTTTGCCATTATCATTTTTATAGTAAAATTCGTACTCAGCAATCATTTGTTTGCTCGTTACGGATCCATGATAAACAACGACATTCAAGTCTGTCCAACTTTCAAATTCACGTTGCCAATTTGGAATAGTCGACAATGGTGCAATTACCAAAAATGGTCCTCGTATACCATACTCATGGCATGAATGGACAAAAGTCAAACTTTGGATGGTTTTTCCCAGTCCCATTTCATCGGCCAAAATACAATTATGCGAATTGTACCACGAGAATTTCAACCAGTTTAATCCTTCCAATTGATACGGCCGTAATGTGTTATTTCCCTTGTACACTGGAGTTTCAGGAAGTTGTTTCCATTGCTCAGCAGTTGGTCTACGCTTTGGTTTCCATTTATCTTTCGGTGGAATTTTCGTAAATTGATAGAACTGTTCGATCTTGGCAGGATCAACGTCTTTTTCCAATTCCCATGTACTATCTTCGTATGGTAAACTTTTCCATTTGACAAGATAATGAGTAGCTTTCTCGCCTGTTTGAGAATCAGTGTGCTCTGATACGTCTAACACACGATCCGTTTCAATGAAATCAGGATTAAAAGGATCTTCATCAAGATTCTCAAAAATATTCATTTGTTGAGCTTGTTTCAGTTGAAAACGTTTAATTTTGGCTGCTACACGACGGTCACCTTTGAAGAGTTCTTCTTCCGTTCGCCATTCACAATGAAGATATGAAAAGTTTCGGTATTTCACATAATATTCTTCTACATCGACCATGACTGGAGGTGGTTTATCTTTTTCATCCTCCGATTCTGACGAAGAACCTGAATCAGAATCCGATTTATTTGATGATGTGTCTGTTTCATCTTTTTGTACAATTTTTTCTGCCCTTTCTGATATTTCATCTTTGTCTTCCTTTGTCTCTGCATCTTTGGGTATCTCATCCGTAGGTAGGACCTTTTTCTTTTTCAACGTAACTTCCTCATCAACTTCCATGATTTCGTTTTTAACTTTTGTGGAATCGTTGTCATCGTCAATTTCCATTTCTACTCTATCTACATCCGTATTATCAAGAGGCTTTTTGTTGACAGTCAATTCTTCAGTCACTTTTTCGGATTTCAATGATTCCTCTTCTTCGTTTTTGCAATCATCGCCATTTTTACTTTCCTCCTCAACGTCGTCTTCAATTTCCTCATTTGGCAACTTTTCTTCATCTTCATCTTTTTCTTGCGGTAGTTTATCGTCCTCATCTTCTTTATCCGGAGATTCATCCAATTTGTCTTCATCTTTAATTTTGTCTTCAATTTCTGTGTCCTCCGTTTTATTCTCATTGCCATCTTCTGCAAGTTTTTCATCGTCTTTCTTAACTTTTCGTTTCTTTGGCTTTGGTTCAGGCAATAATTCTCGTTTACCCACTCGCATTGCCAAAACATGCTGCACAACCATTGAATCTTCGTCTGTTGTATTTACGTACACATAGTTGGGCTTGTTATCTGGTTCACTAGCTTTCTCCACTTTCTCACTCTTTTTCTCAGTCTTTTCAACTTTTTCCTTTTTTTCGCTATTATCGACATTCTCCGTAGTGGAAACTTCATCACCTTCCATTTCCTTCTTTTCACCACCATCATCGCCATCAATCTCTTTCTTTTCTGGATCCTCCTTTTTCTCCTTCGGTATTTTAAGTGGCGTCGGTGAGATGATTCCAGATTCTTCATCAGATATGCTTAGCATAACATCGTCAACGTACTTCTTTCGCTGAGTATTTCGAGCTGACCGTCTTTTCGAACTATCGAATTCCGGATCAACTGGTGGACTTGGTGGAGGCGTTGTAATTAAATCATCAGCTTCACCATCTGATTCGGGAACAATTCTTCCACGATGTCTTAATCTCTTCTTACCGCTTTTTGTACTTCCTCTCTTTCTGCCACTACCTGGTCTTGGACCGCCCGTCGATTTTCTGTTTCGTTTCGGTGTAGTACCATCTTCAGGCATAGAACTTTGTGAATTTTCACCATCCAATTCGGCCTTTTTCGCTGCATCTTCCAATAAACTTTTAATAGGAATTTTCGACACTGGAATGTCATCAAAATCGGTAACTTCATCACTTCCCAACTGATTATTTCCATCATTTGACTTACCATCATCAGACTGATTCAATGGAATCGGTGACGATGCATCATCTGTACGATTTAATTCATTACTTGTATCCAATGACAACGATTGATCGCCAGATTGATCCATAAGCTGTTTTTCAGCGTTTGGTTTGCGACCGCGCTTCTTTTTTGGTTCGCTTGGATCGCGTGGTTCACGTTTCTTTCGTTCCTTCGGTTCTTTTGGAGCTTTAGGTTCTTTAACTTTATTTGGGTCTTTTGGAGCACGCGGTTTGCGAGGTTTTTTCGTTTTTCGTCCATCAGTTGTTGTTGCATCAAGATCAGCAAAAGACCGGTCTTGAGATTGATCATCACCTTCATTTAATTCAGTCATTTCATTGCTTATATCTGTCAGACCTGCCAATCCAGCACCAGGAGTAACACAATCCTCAGAGACTGGTAATTGTTCTGGATTTTTCAATGGCAAACTGTCACCAGAATCCGCATTTATTTGGGCATTTTGCTGCTGTTGTTGTTGTAATAGCAATTTTTCAGCTTTCTTTATCCGTGGTTTTCTTGGCTTTGTTGAGCCTCGTCCCCGACCTCGTCCTGTTGTGCTTGAAACTTGTGGACTATCAATCATGGGTGCTGTGTACAATGGGCTCTGTAGTATACATTGTGGACCACCGTTACATTGATCATTAGCCTCATGTTGACTTAGTAAATTCAATCGTTCTTGAAGTCTCAAAATTTTTTCCTGAATCTCTTGATTCGGTGGCATGCAGTACATTTCTTGTAATTGTTGTTGTAGCGCTGCTCGTTCAGCATGGTGATTTATTGGAGCTGGCGGATAGCCCATTGCTGGATGTGGAACCATTCCATGCATTACAGTGGGAGCAGCAGGTCGAACTCCCATCATGAGTGGATCGTATATTTGTCCCGGTATCATAGTCATATTTGGCATTTGCTGTTGCATCATTGTGGGGGGCGGTGTTGGTTGTTGTGGGGTCAATGAATTCGGCATTATGGTCTGTTGTGGAACAGCTGCTATTTGAATTTGTGTTTGAGCCTGTGCAGTTGTAAGTTGAGGTTGAACAGTTGGTGTTGGCTCCGCTTGTGAAGTCGATTCGACAATTGGTGGAATCTCTTCAGGTGGTGTTACTAAAATCGGAGCCGGTGCCGAATCGACTGTGGACATAATTGGTATGTCGATAGGCGGAATCTGTTCCACTAAATTTGTTTCAACATTTTCATCGAGTGTGGGTGATGCCACACACGGCATTTCTGTCTCCTGTAATATTGTTTCAGTTTCTGATTGAGTTGGTTCAATAGGTTCAGTTTCGAGTTCAGGTTCAGCGGGTGGTGGACTTGGCTCAGGCGATCGCAATGTCTCGGTTATACTTTTCATTGTTTCAGCAGATAGTCCATCTTGACTTTGATCGTCATTGCCTCGCAACGACGACATACTTTCTTCATTAACATTTTCCTGTTGATGATCTGAGTTTTCATTTGTCGAATCGGATTCAGACAATTTCATTGCGTCCAACGATTGAGCTGGCATTGACATATTCGAATTAGAATTGTCATTCATTGATTGAATCATTGATGAGTCCTCATTTGCCGATGATTGTAATGCATGATGTGATTCAATAATTGGCAGTTGTTGTTGTGGTTGAGGTGTGTGAAGTTGAGGTTGATGTAGTTGGGACTGGCCAATCTGTGATTGATTTTGTAAATGAGAAGATGCATTAAGATGTTGTTGTTGCTGTAGTTGTTGCTGCTGATCTACAATCTGTTGGTGCTGATGTTGTGGTATTGGCGACATTTCTTGTCGAAGGATTTGTGGCTGATGCAACATTTGTTGATGTTGATGAGTATTTTCCGCATGAGTTTTCTCAACAGGAACAGCCATTAGAACAGGAGTCACAGTTGGTGCAATAGGTTCCAAGACACCAGAAAATGGATCGAGCAGATTAACATCGGCTGACGATACTGGAGTATCTTGATTGACTAAATTGGGTATGCTTAATGTGGGCTCCGATGGCTGTTGCATCATTGAATATTCACTTGGCTTTTTGCTATCAAGTTCAGCAATATTAAACGGAGATAAACTTCGATTCGTCGATGGCATTGAAAGAGGAGTTAATTCATTCATTTGCGACATTGATGGCAGTTGTGCGTACATATGTTGTTGTTGATGATTAATATTTGAATTACCTAAACCAGTGGTTGGTCGATTTATCGGTGGCCATTGTTGATGCTGATGTTGGGGTGACATTGGCATTCGCGGTCCCATTGGTGACAGTGGATTTGATTGGTGCTGTTGGTGTAATGGGGGCCGATAAGGCGACGGAGGATATTCAATGTTATTGCCACCGTTATTATTAGACGGAGGCATTACCATCTGTTCTAATGCCTGTAATGTTGATACCGATCCAGATGACGCTTTGGATGTTTGCTGAGAGGGCATGCCAGGCTGTTGGTTTGGTCGCGGACTTGGACCACCCGGCATATGCGGATGAGGTGATAGTGGAGTTTGTTGTAATGGTTTGGCAGGTGACATTACTTGTCGTGGGGACATTTGCGAATGTGGCGACATTTGGGGTGGTCGCGGTGACATTTGTGGTGATAATTGCGGAAATGGTGCTCGATACTGTGGACTGGTACCCATTTGTTGAGCTTGGGATTGCTGTGGTTGTGGTTTTGGTGGTGTAATATATGGTGTCTGCTGTGGTCCACCTTGGTTTGGATGAGGTACTCCATAACCTTGAACGGGATGATTGTGAGGCATTTGAAGTCCGAGTTGTTGACCAATCGGATGGCCAGATTGGTTTTGTTGTGAAACTAAAGGCGGTTGATGTTGGCTGGGTACAGCACCGACTGGATGCATAAGACTTTGGTGTTGCGCTTGCTGTTGGGGATGGACCAAATTCGAATGCTGAGATTGCTGTTGACTTGTCGGTATATTTGATGTAGCTTGTTGGACGCTCGAATGAGGAACAAGCCCAGGATGTTGTGAATGGTTTTGGGGATGTGACTGTTGTTGGGGTGGATGGACAACCTGATTTGAATGAATCTGAGATTGTGGTTGAACTGGATGTGATATGTGGCTTTGTTGTGATTGGCCTAAATGCCCTTGACTCTGTTGACTTGGATGATTTGCATGCTGTTGAGGTTGAGTTTGGGCACTTGGCAAATGCAGATTGGGCGCCGCCGAATTGGATAGATGTTGATAACTTGGCTGATCTAATTGGCTATGCCCATAAGCTACATGTTGAGGTGGTCGGCTCGATTGATGTTGCATAGCAGCCGATGAAGCGTATGATGCGTATGATTGACTGGTTGGCTGAGCTTGGGGGGCTCCTGGATACATCGGATGGCCAGCAGCTTGGCTATAGTGCTGGGGAACACGTTGCTGTTGGGCCTGTTGTTGACTTAATGCTCCATAACCTTGTTGTTGAAGCATTAGTCCTTGCTGACCAGGAAACTGCATTTTCTGTGGATCTTGTTGGGGATATGCAGAAATATGCTGACGATATCCAGCCTGTGACTGTGATTGCCTTTGCGACTGTGGTGCTGCCTGATGTCCATACGCCATAGCGGCCGCTGGATATGGCCCAGCTTGTGCATTTGCTGGTGCACCCCATCCACCAAGATCACCAAGACCTCCTAAACTACCATGTTGATCACCCATTGAGTACATATTGTCCGCGGGTGATTGGTATGATGGATATTGTGGTTGCTGCTGTTGGAGTGGATGTGGTGCACGATGTCTTGCATATGCACCAGGTGGACCCATTGGTCTGGGTGCTGCTGCATCATATCGATAGTATGCATCACTGTTGGATCAAATTTCAATATTTAATTTCAACAATAATATTCGGAATTCAGGCATAAACTTACCCTTGATGACTTCCGTGAAACATATTCTGCGCATTTCCATCCATTTAGACTTAGACGAATATCAAATAATTTATTTTCGAGTAAACTTTGCACTTACTTACTCTCTTAATCTACTAAGCGTGTCTGGGAGTGTGTGAGAAATTTAAATCGAATTAATTAACGAATTTTGGGTTTATAATTTCACTCCAAATCACTTACAATATTTTCTAACGCAACTCCTTCCGCTTCTTCCTTGCTCATTTATAAATTAGCCGTGAGGTGAGTGGAACACAAACCAATGAACAAATGAACACAAACAAAAAAAATATGGATTTTTTGTTTTAGGAAGAGAAGGTGTCCTCCAATCTACGTTAATAGTAAAAACTTCAAATAATGTCGGCTGTGTGGTCGCGACTTTCTACTAATTGATTTAATTTTTTATTTTATTAAATTATGTGCATTTAGTTTTTCAATGTGATCATTAGCATTGGCAGATGATCATCATCCACTAATCTTGACGATGATGAGTCTTCCATAGTTATTTAAATGGAAATATTGAATTGAATTTTATTCAATGAAAAATGGTTCGTTGTTGGTGTCCATGATGTCTGAAATAAATAAAAAAGTTCGTCAAAAAATATTTTATCAAAATTAATAACCTGCAAAAGAGACGTGTGCTTTGGAGGTGTGGTAAACGAAATATTGAAGCCTAGCCTACCCTTGTGGGATAAAAATTCAATGAAGTGACTATTCGCAGGCGCCGGCGAATAGTCACAACATTATAAAGATGCTATTCGAAGG
>JANVCI010175546.1:0-10857 GCA_026413465.1 Trichosia splendens | reverse complement strand
AAAATAAATATTTGAAATAAAATATATTTACAATATTTCATCCGATTGAATCAGCTGCAATCGTAACAATAAAGGCAGTGCCAATCACAATTTTCTGTACAAAATATATTTTTTGACATTAACTTATCTTTATTCTTCGGGTTTTGGCAAATATCAGAGAAATACAGACAATATTAAACCAGATTAATTATGTGGCAGAAAGTATAGTCAATTTCATTACGTTCACATTACGTTTCGATCCAAAATCCACGCTGTGTTGAACTCCATTGACTGATCCATGATAATTCGTAGGGTCGATGTTGTGAGGTCTAAAACCAGCTTGCTGTCTGCAAAGTATTGGTTCTAATCGTATTGTGGACTGTGATACCGCGCCAATTACTACAGACCGCCTCCCAGTTTTGTGATCAAAGCATCGGTAAATTCTTCTGGAACGATCGCTGGTTCCCATACTTCTTGAAGCGTTATATGCAGAAATTCAGTGTCCGCCTTCAACATCTCAGCAGCAATGCTATCCGTTGTCCGCACCAGGTACTTTATTGTTCTTCAGCTGCCTAACCGCTGATTTGACATCATTTAAGGTTGGTGCTGACTTCTGAAAGCTACGTATTCTTACTGGTTCGATTGGGCGTTGGGCAACCAAGGAGAAACTACTAGGTAAAATCGTGTGACAAGATTTGAAGATTTTCTGTGTCGATAGAAATAGGGATTTAGGATTTACTAAGACTTTCTACATGAATTTGCTTGGACCTTGTGACAAGATTTGCCGAGTAGTAGTTTCCCCACTTCATTTGGCCCTAGTCTCCGAGGGATTGGTTACCACATGCTTCAAGCTAGGTCCCCCACAAGCTTCAAGCTAAGTTACTCACAAGCTTCAAGCTAAGTTACTCACAAGCTTCAAACTAGGTTGGCTAGTTTTTTCAACTAGAAGTGACAACATGTATTGCGCGTGTTTTCCCCATTTGGCAGCCAGGGTACCAGGGTACATATAGATAGATAGATGAAGTGGGTGAACCGAAGCCCTGCACCTAAGCCACCAATGGGCTTTGATATTGTAGGGTAAAATGTAACCCCCAGAAACGTTGCTCTGGTCGTGATATAAACCGAGCACTGGCACCCGAAGTGAAGTGCCGACTCTGCTTCTCCACATTTATTGCAAAGAGGGAAGCTCGCAATGCCCATGGCATGGAGGTGTTTGTTGAGGACACAATGTTCTGTGAGGATCGCTGTAAGACGTCCTATGTTGCGCTTGCTTTGAACAAGAAGGCGTTGTTCGATCCATCCCTGGCTATACCATTACCCGTCATTACCCTGTATACGGTAGTGCCCCGGGACCCAGACTAAAGTTATAGGCTTACTCGTTGACATTTGAGGGATAGCGTCTTAGAGCTCCATGACTATCTGATCATATGTATATAGCGAGGGCGCATCCATGGATGCTCAATACTTTGCTTTCAAACACTGCGGCTAGACTATCGAGTGGGATTGATAACAATCTTTAGGTCTGCAGACAGTGTGAGCCTGCTCTAGAGGATCCGTTAATTTTTGAACCATCTGTGAACCTAATTAGGCAGTTCTTCTTTTCAGACAGATCGTCATTCCTGCTCAGTGCTTTTTATAGAGACTTTGAGCTTTATTTGTCGCTGCGATGGCAGTAGGATCTTAGCATTTCGCTCTATTGCACGCTTTGCGTGTATGCTTACAGTTTTCTAACATCGATTGTAAAGAAGTTTGCTGAATGCCTTGCAAGCACTCCTGGATTAAATGAGCAAATTGGACAGAACTGAGAGTTAGATCTAAAACTTCGTCGCAGATGGAATTTATGATCCAGAGTACATATTGACGCTTTGTCCTGATACATTGACATTTTAAGCAAAATTTGTGAAGAGCATTCCGTGTTGCATTACAAAAAACTTCTTTTATTTTGGAATCTATTTGTTACCCTTCTTACCCTACTGAGACAATTTCCATCATCTTTAATCTAGAACTTTGTATTGACCCCACCAACTTGACCTTTTATTTGTTTGTATTCGTCCTTTGGAAATTCTCTGAACAATTATACTTTTTCCATGTCTTCAACTCTTTAGGCGTATCACCAAGCCAAACGAGACTTTAATGCTGATTCAGCTTGGCAATACTATGCTGGAGCATTAGAAATGGCGGCATTGGCAGCATTTATGCAGGGCACAAGTAATCGCAAGACATATGATTATATGGAAGAGGCAATCGTTACTTATTTGAACATTTGCAAGTTAGCTTTCCGACTGAAAATATTTATTTCCTTTTAACTAACAAACGTTTTATGAATCAGATTACCACAATTCGCAACCCGTGCCACATTAATCAGCATTGAGTGTTTAAAGAATACAAAGCTTTTCGGTGAAGCGGCAAAGCAACTAATTCGAATGACAAGTGAAGATTCAGATCTACGTTCAGCATTACTTCTCGAAGAAGCATCCTACTTGTTTCTGATGTCACAACCTCTCTTATATCGCAAATATGCATTTCACATTGTTCTAGCTGGTCATAGATATTCAAAATGTGGTCAACGAAAACATGCTTTTCGATGTTACAAACAGGCTTATCAAGTGTTTGAGAATCGTGGCTGGAGTTTAGCTGAAGATCACATTCAATATACTATTGGCAAGCAAGCAGTTACATTGAAGAAACTTGAAGAAGCTAGTAGTTCTTTGGCTCATCTACTGCGACCATCGAGCTTGCAAAGTTGCAATCAACAGGCTGCCTTTCTACGAGAATATATTGCAACCCAGAAGACCCTTCTTAGTCAATCGGAATATGATTTAGTTTTGGATATTTCATTGCCGAAAATTGTGCATAATATGACCAGGGTTCTTGTCACATCGCATCCACCAGTTACCATTCCAAATTTAGTTTCAGCTACAAATATTCGCATTCAGTCGAACTTGGAAGACGAATGGAAGTGGCAAAAATTAGAGGAAATCGTGGTTCAGGTGACCTCTTCCAAACCGATAATGCTTTTCAAACCGACACGATCTTTATTCACATCAGCTATGCCAACCCTTGAAAACCCCATATGCGTTCATGGCGGTACAAAATTTCGTATTGGTATAGAGTCCGAACACATTCTGACTGTTATTCATTTGCAGAACCAATCGAAATTAGCTTCACACTTGAAAATACTATCAAGCCATCGATTACATTCGAAGACATAAACTTATTGTGGACATTTACCAAAGAAAATGGCGAAGTCGAAACAAATGCAGTGAATGGTACTGAACCAAGGTGGAATCATTGATCGTTTGTTTGTTTAATTTTTTAATTTTCTTAGGAAATCTTTCGGCTCACAATATCATAACATCGTCGTACATCAAAACAATTCAACTAAACGAGTACGATAAGAAGACAATTAACTTGAATTTAATTCCACACTTCACTGGGACTCTAAAAATTACCGGAATAATTGGAAAAATATCAGTAAGTTTAGGTTAAGTTGGTTTGTGTACTCATTTCGGTCGTCATTACTATGGGTTCCGGGTAGTCTGACGTCGACAGCAATTAGTTAAAACCAGACTCTGGATCTAGGTTACCTGGGGTTGTTGTGCGATTGCCCAATCTTTTCAAAGGGTTTCTCAATTGGAGTGTACAACTCTACACAGGGACTATTTTTGTGAAATTATTTCATTAAATTTCACGATATTTCACAAATAATAGTCCCTGACTCTACAGGCGATGTTAGCATTTCATTTCCTTCTATTTTCTTCTATTCCCGTGTTAAGGCAGTTTCCCTACGAATGTTTGATGGAACGATGTTTACCAACGCCGGAAGCCACTGTAGCGGACTTGATTTTAGGGTTCCCTCTGCGATTCGCAAGTTCGCGTTAATTTGTTGTCTACTTTGTTGACGTGATAACTACGCAACCCCACACCGGGCAATAATATTCGGCTGATGGATATTTAGGCGCGAGGGCGGCTGCGCTTGAATTCCATCTTGTACACGCCAGTTTTTGAAAAATGTTGTTCCGAGGTTTAAGCATTTGTCCAAGTTTCACTGAGTTGACTTTGTGGGTCAGAGTCCTGTCCATCTTTTAGCCAAGTTATGTCGCATTTGAATTAAATTTTACTGACAAGATGGAAATCGCATACCTCTGGTTTCATGGGGTTCGGACCGAGTCACTGACTTCTGTCAGTGGAAATCAGAGAAAGTCAAAGAAAGTCACATGGAAAGTCACGAAATTTACATGCAAAACGCTTACGTGACTTCCGTGACTTTCGCTGACTTCCAACTGACTTCCATTTGTATAGAAAGTAACGAGAAATCACAGTGAAAAATCTTTATTGACTTCCGAGTCGCTAACCCCTCGGGTTCGGACATTATTGGCAAGCATGATAATATTTCTCTCGGATGACTAGGTCAGTGTTGAGAATCTATTCGATGAATTTAGGGTTTCTGTGTTGAGCTCTAGTTCTGAATCATCATCAGTCCTTATTGGTACGTACTCCATTCGAGTTGCAATTAATTCAGGATTAATGTCGCAATTTTTAGCCTTTTATTTTGTAGATTTTTTGGGAGCCCCAAGTTGACATAGGACATTCCAACTTTTTTCGGCTGGAATGGCTTAGGTCCAAGTTAGCTGTAGTTTTCACCCATTTTCCTTTTTTATTGTATTCCAAGCGTCTAATAAATAATAATTCATTGGAAATCACTGGGTTGCCTGATTTCTCAAATTCCGTGTATAATCGATCCAATTTGTCACTCCATCCAGTATATACTCGAGTTTATCAGTTAAAATTGGACTTTGCATAATTAGTGACTGCCCACTCTACAACAATCTGACACATAAATCTTAGAGAATTTCCATATCCACATTAGATGGCCTAGCAGTAGTTAAAGCCAATGTGGGTATGGACAAGGGATTTTGATTTCGGTTTCTGCCTGATACTTTAACAAGCCCTCCAAAAATCACCCAATCTAATCTAATCCACACTTGGACGAGTAGGTAATGTATACTGTTTCTCATGTTATATTCGAATATTGATCATCGTCTACTTAAGGATATTGCGTACGATGTTCGATGGCCGGGAAACGATTCTACTCCACAACAATATACAAATTGAATAAAACCAACGAATTCTACGCCCGCTAAAATCCATATTAAAACTGGAAAGCCAACATATTTACCCGGTTTAACTACCTACCCTAAAATTATCATTTTTGAGCAGCTGTCTAACTCGTAGAGCGCTAAGCCTTCTTCATTATTTTTTGTAAAGATTTCTGTTAATAAATGCTCACAAAATTTCTACGTCAAGTGCGCCTCTAAGCTCCAATTACATAAAAATATTACTTCCAGGCCACCAATGAACCAACAAGTCTTATCGGAAAGCTGGATTTCCAACCAATTCTCATCAAACCTGACGGTCCATCGGCTCATGATAAACAACCTCAGTATGATAAAAAATTAGAAATAACTGTGCTACCTTCAGCATCAGCTCTGCACGTTAGCTTTTCGACAATTCCTGATGAAATTATTGCTGGAGAAATTATTCCAATAACTGTTCATTTAACAAATTCTGGAAGCGATCCACTGGGCAATGT
The DNA here is from genome assembly GCA_026413465.1 of Trichosia splendens. Taxonomy (NCBI): domain Eukaryota; kingdom Metazoa; phylum Arthropoda; class Insecta; order Diptera; family Sciaridae; genus Trichosia; species Trichosia splendens. The sequence continues at coordinate 5,285 of JANVCI010175546.1, read as the reverse complement.
ATATGCGGCTACTGAATCGCCCCGATGGATTCTGGGTGAATTAGATGGTCAAGAATTACCATTGTCTGTGTTAAGAGATTTCACCGATTTGACCAACGAGGCATTGAGTCGTGACAAAGAATTTCGAAAACAGCATTCCTTTTGCTTGTTGAAAACATTCGATAGTGGCATTGCGTTAAATCCTCAAGAGACTAAAACAACCACGATATGGTTGCAGGCACCAATGAAGAAAGGTCAGACTGACATTAAGCTATTGATCTATTATGCAATGCCCAATGGTTATCCGAAGATAAAGTAAGTGTTTTGATTGACTTACAGAGGTTAAATATTTTCGTCTCCCATTTTAGATATCGCTTAGTACGTCATGTGTGGCAATTAAATGTGAATGAGTCATTATGTCTTGGCGTAAATTGTAACATTGGTAATATGGCAACCGCTGAGCTTGGCATTGATGTAAATATCAAAAATTTGAACCAAGTACATCACCCGCTCATGACTGAAATTATGCTGAACGACATCTCCCTCTTCAATGCCACATACCAAATTAATCCGAAGAAAGTAATTTGTAGGTGTTGACTATTGAAGTGTTTAATTGTTTCTTGTTATGTTTGGCTTCTAATTTTACAGACATGCAAAGTCCCGGTCTAAATCGTGTATTTAATGAAAACGCTGGTTTACGGTCAAACGAAAGAATTGACTTGAGAATGTCACTATCCGAATCTCAAAATGTGGTTGCATCTGATCCGACAACGTTTATCAACAATCGGTTGTCACATTTGAACATCGCTTCCGGTACGGATATCGACAAGACTATTCCAAATTTGAGTAAAATCGGCAGTTTTCTGATGAAAAACGAAACGAAATACATTGGGGTTCTTGGTCAGACTGGAAATAACGAGGATTTTAACAATATCGTTTCGAATCCAGATCGACATTTGACTGTTATATTAACATGGAAGGCTATTGTTCATGATAACAGTTCATTGCAACGATTAGCGTTCGGTCAACATTTCGTTCAGTTAAGGAATTTATATGAGACGTGAGTCAATGCATAAATGTCCATTCGCTGTAGTACATTGTGGTATGCAATCTTACATCTATGAATTTTGCAATAGAATTTTCGTTAGGATTGATGGGTCGCTACTCTTTTTTTGGTGGGTTTCGATATTGCAGTTCGTTTCACCTTTGGTCAATATGCGACGGACCATTATTGTATGATGTGTCAGTGTCAATTAGTTTCAAGGCAAATTAAGCTGTAATTACAGCTATGAACAGGACCAAAAGATTTTTAGATTATTTATTTGTTTGGAGGATTTGGCATGAATCCCTACATTATACTAGAGCTTCATGTCCAGTTTTCTACAGTATGCACCGGTTCCTGACAGACTCTTTCTTCTAGAGCCGTCAAAGAAGCGAACAATTCCGTTTTCTGGTGGCCAGATCAGCCTTTCGCCTAACCATTCATGTCTGTCTGTCCGTGGGAGTATGGTCACTGAGCATTAACAGTTCTAGGTCTGGGATCAAATTGCGTATTTTGCGGTGTCCATTGACTTTGGAGTGTTCACACTACCCATTTCGGGTTATGTTTTCTGCTGTGTTGAAAACTGCTGGTTTTGTGAATAGATGCAGCGGGTAGTGTTTGAAGTGCCTGCATAGCTCTTAACTTAACTTAAGGCAATAGAGCTCTTAAAGTACATAGTTGCCCTAGTATTATACTCAGTCCCTCCTTTAGGAGAGCCGGAAGTATACCGTCTAGGTCAGCGAATTTGTAAGAGTGGAATTTATTTATTGCTAGTTGAATTTTATCTTTCTTTGTGATTATATCAGCCAACGGCCAATCGTTTCTAGAGTGAACACGGCTAGGGTAGTGCGTAGATAGGAGAGTACCAATTTGTACAATGTACATGAAGGTTTTCGGATAGCAGTTTATGGATTTAGTCATAGGCTGGAATAGTATTCGCTTCTTCACAGAATCTTTTTTCCGTGCTGTCTGCTTGTTTTTCTTGCCCGTGTTTAAATTCTCTTTGCTCTATAGTCGTCCCAGTCTTAATTGCTTCCACTCCTACTTGCTTTCCTGGCTCTTTTTTAGAAAGGCCGCAATTATACACGCAGTCAGGTTTCGAAATTCTTTATGTAAATCCTGAGCTGTTTAGAATCTATCTAAGTCCTCATAGTCAGTGAAGCTCTTAGACTTTCCCGACATAAATCCTAATTTCTTTTTCTGGGATTCCAATATGGTTTCTTGGGTTGTCCTTAACGTTTTGCCCAGATTTCAGGTATTTATAATCTGAAAAGGTCTCTTCTTAAGATACTTTCCAGGAGTGTATTCTATCTAAGGTCCCGTTTGATGCCAGTGTAATATCTAGAATTTGTGGCACTACGTTTAGTGACAAACGTTGGTATATCACCTCTGTTGAGGATGTTCATATCCACAGTGACTAGAAACCAGGGCCCATTTTTGAGAAAATGATTTTAGCGAATTTTCGTGAATTTTCTCGAATTTTCACAAAGTTTTGCTAATTTTCGTGAATTTTTTCACATTTTCACGAATTTTTGCAAATTTTAAATTCAAGAAAATTCGTGAAAATTTCAAGAAAATTTATGAAAATTCGCAAAATTTGCGAAAATTTGCGAAAATTCACGAAAATCATTTTCTCAAAAATAGGCCCTGCTAGAAACTGAATTAAGGCATCACCTCTTTTGTTGTTGTCATTGCACCTTAGATCATAATATGGTGCAACAATATCCACATTTCTTCCAGCCAAACCTGCATCATCAGCATAACCCAACTATTGACTCCGACTTTCGGTAAACGGTATTCTTGTGTCCACGACGCAACTCCTAATTGCCTTTTCGAGCGCAATGTTGAAAACAAAGGTTGTCAGGGGGTCTCCTTGACGTTGACCACTATAGTCTCAAATAGTTCAGAGTGTTTATTCCGAATTCTAACCTCGCATTTTACTACATTAGTAATGGTTATTCTAGTTAGGGCGATCAGTTTTTCCGGAAAACCAAATTGTCCCATGCTACTCTAATAACGCGCTGCCTTAAAATAAAAAAACTAGTGGTGCGTTTCGATGTTGATATCTCTTCATTTTTCCAAAATCAGACTGATCAGTTGTAGATCAGAACGAAAATCACATTGATATTTGCCAATATTCTCTTCTGTTGTGTGTCCTGTCCAGTTTCATTTCAGCGACATGTATACAATCATTTTACACATTTTCATTTTCTGTTACAGTTTTCGTGTGTTTCCTTCATTTCTCAGCTTATTTAACTCGCGAAACATCTCCTGTTCTTTCATTTCTTTTTTCCTTCGGAGAAGTTTACGCTCAAGGTTCCGCTTATTCCTATGATCTTCAGAGTTGGCAAATTCAGTAACGGCTTGTGAAATTTTGAGATCTTTCCTTCAAGCTATGTGGAATTTTGCAGTATTTTGGGGATTTAGAATTCTGGACTTCCTTTAGGTTTTCGTGGGTGATTTTCAGCTGGATTTATAGAACTTTGAGGGATGATTCAATTCATTGGAATTGTTTCTCGAGGTACGATATTTCTGGAAATTTGTCGTATTTAACAACTTACAGGATAGCTTCAGAGTTCCGTATCAAGGGATGAAAATCCCAAAAACCCTGATGAAAGTGCAGGAAATCTGAAAAAACTCCAGAATTCTAGTAAGGAATCACAACAGTAATCAGAAGTTTACATAAATCTCGATTAGTTAGTGTAATTACACCAAGTTCCATAATTCTAGCAGAGAATCCCAAAATTCCAGTAGAGAAGTAGCATCGCATGCAAAAAAATCTGAAGAAACTTCGAAAGGTAAGAGAAAGGTGGGACGGGGCGATATGGGCCGGGGCGATATGGGCCGGGGCGATATGGGCCGGGGCGATATGAGCCTGGGCGATATATTACCCAGGTTTATATAAAACATTAGCATCAGGGCGTATTCGGCGGCGGCGTAAAAACATGTTCAATTTAAAGGTTTCCAACCAGAATTGATGAGGGAACGAAAACATATCGAAACCCCCTAAAAACACACTTGTGCTACAACGAAAATATAAGAACGAAAACAACAGTCTGAGAATAATCTTTTGTTTGCAGTGTCTATTGCCCGAGAAAGGAGCAAATGCCACAAACAACCTTTGCTAGTCAAGAAGAATTGTATGGAATTTTTGATTTTAAAAATCATATTTCAACTAATCAATGGCTTGTTGATATTGATGATGATTGGGAGCCCAATGATGTGTCTGTGACAGGAAAGTGCTTCTTAGAAGTTGACGATCGTGTAAAATTAGAAGAAGGAACTCTGGTTGAGACGACATAATACGTCATGTATACAAATTTATTTTCTAAAGAAAATTCAAATTCACTTATTAAAATAAAAATTTTTTTTCTTCATAAAACAAGCAGCTATTCACCTGTGAGATAGATTGCGTTGTTGCCATTTTAATTCTGTTGCAACTATTTAATTTTTCAAGTGGACACGTGTCTCCAAAAAATTACTTCAATAATAACCAAAGCCATAGATGACGAAGTTCTAATAGCCGCCACCTCAAATAGCACACATAAATTTCTCAAAGTATCGATTCGAATGCTCAAACGGCACAAATCTCTTATAATCACAGAAAAGGCCAGCGCTAAACAGTATTCCAGTGAATATACTTCTCACCACGAAAGTCAACTAAAATCCTTGCTGAAAAACCTTCGAATCTTGATTAAAGAGAACTTCAAAATCTCAACCAACACTCCACGAATGTCAAATTGGTGCGACGCCATGAATGGCAAATTGGAGCTTAGCGGTGATACAGCATTACCATCACAACAATCGTGTTAAAAAATACCATACTTCACAGACATCAAAAGACTGACGTACTCCAACATATTCGAAACTGCAGGTTATGTCTTCGGGCATATAGCAATTTAAAAATACTTCATATTCAAATAACATCACTGACAGAACCTGAAAAAAGATTAGAGAAAATATTAGCCGTAAAATAGAAACTCTTTCTCAAACAATTGTCCCGACGAAAGTGCGGAAGGAACTATTTTGATTCATTAGCTCACTTCGGCGTGATGATATGTAATATACATAGTTCCATACAACTCTCTCCTAAGAGATTTTCGTTCGATATGCTCCAACTAATTGACCACCTCAAGATAGCTCCTGATCATATTACTGTCGATCTGACAGACAACACCGTATCAATTCAAGGTGACTTCATTTGTAACAATGTCTTCACTCTAACCCCCATTTATAACCATGTCTACAACCTAATCTCCATTTA
>JANVCI010174435.1:0-10860 GCA_026413465.1 Trichosia splendens | reverse complement strand
GTAATAATTTGTAAAAGTTCTCAGCGAAAATATTTGAAATTGAAACCGCTTTAAATGACTGAATGAAATCAGTTTTACCAACTTAGTTTTTATCAAATTTTTTTTCGTCATATATTTTTGTCGGATAGTACAGTCTTTTTCATATATGAACTGTACATGTGAGTGCAAGTGTGATTGTTGATGTGTGGATCCAGCTTGAGAAAACAGCTGAAACAAAATTCTGGTAAAAATGGGACATTTTGATTTGTGCCAGCTGTACCATCTCTTATCAAAAATTTTTGCGTTCGGCGCTTTATTCAGTCTTCATTAAATCCTGATTTAGCGCCTTTGAGACTTTAAATAAATTAAAAAGCAAGACACCCAAATTTAGGCTAAACTCCAAAAATAAGTAAAAAATTAAAAAAATTTACCATCAATTTCAATCAATTTTAAGCATAACTAAAAAATCAAACTAAAGAATTTTAGCTGAGGCGCATATAAACTTCGTTTGCAGCTTTTTGTCAATGGGTTTTTGTTACTTTTTCTTTCTATTGACTTATTTTAAACCAACGAGATTTTTTGTCCCCTCGTTTTTCATTCATAAATCGAAAAAGGGATTATCAGAAATTGAAAAAAAGGGGTTACTACATCCTCCCTTATGCACAGTGGTCCAAATTCAAAAATTGCGCGCATAGAATATATGGGAGTCTGTTCACAAAACTAAAAAATGTGTGGGTTTCTGTTCAAAAAAGTGGTAATTTCTGCACCCTGAGATTTTGATGAGTTAATCAATAAATATACAGTGATGTATTGGCATAAATGGGAATGCAGAGAAAATGTTCGGACCACTGTGTTATGGCGCCTTTTGCCAAAACCAACATCCTCGCCTTTGGGTAGCCAGTCCGACCCTGACAAAAATACGGAAAAAACGGTGGTAAAAAATTGCTAGAAATAAAATCATCACTAAGTCCAGTTCAACACAATTTTCAATTTGTCAGCCCTGCATAACGATGTCAAAGCTAGTTGATCGTGTATGAGTTTCACAATGATGGTCAACACTCAATTCACTTTGAAATCAATATCCGAAGCAGTGGAGATTCACATACACAAACCTTTCACCTGATTTCAAAGTTCGCCTTCTAAACTTATTAATGTGTGTTTACAGATTAGAATTGTATTTCAAACAAAAAAGGTCGTTTTTTGCGAATTATGCTTGGTACAATCCACCCTTTTAGTTAGGTTATGTTGTGGTGACGTTAGCTTTCGCCTTTGGATTTTTTGCCTTAGTGCAGACTTTTTGGGAACTTCCCCTTGAGAATTTTTTCCCGGATTGAAAAATTTTCGCCTTGGGAATTTTTGCCCGGACAAAATAGTTATTTATGTAACAAGTGCTGAAAGTGCTTACATACCGAGATCAAAGCCCGAGGACATTTTATCCACCGAGATCAGTTGTCTACTTACAGCTCATGCTACATACGTAATTTTATATACTTTCGCCTATAAAGGCAATTTACGAACAAAACACAAAATTGAAACTCGACAAAACCCGAAGATTTTTTATCCACCGAGATCAACGGCCGAGGATTTTTTGAGCCACTGAGTTCAATTGACTAAAAAGTTCGACTATAATGTTAAACTTTTCAGTCGAATTTTTAGTCGAGAAGGAAAGTCGATTAAAATGTGCGATTTTTAGCACTTTTTTTGGTGCTGGAAATGCCTCTTTATAGGCGAGAAGTATATATTGAAATTTTTCGCCTTGTGAATTTTTGCCTTCGGAATTTTCGCTCGGAGAGTAAGAGGGTCAATGGACTATTGATTTTGTGCTACTCAAAAGTTTTGATTGCGCTTCATCGCATTTTTCTATTTGTTTGTCCACTTTTGCGGCGGGGCCCACACGCAGCCCCGAAGCGAAGCGTAGGGCCGCGAGCATGGGTCCAACTGAGCGAAGCTGTGCCCATAGAAAGTATCATTGCGATGCTGCGGGCAAAAATTTCCGGTCGTGCTTGAGGAAGCCCCGGAGCGCAGCGGAGACCCGTGACGAGAGCCCGGGTCAAACACATCGCAAAGAATCCGCTTAATCGCATACGATTTCTGGGTCCACTTTTGCTTAAAATCAATAGTGAATTGCCCCTCTTATCTCTGGATGAAAATTCCCAAGGCGAAAATTCCCAGTGCGAAAATTCCTTTTTTTCCGGGCGAAAATTCCCGAGGCGAAAGTTCCCAAGGCAAGTCTTTTTTTGTCCCGGCGAAAATTCCCAAGGCGAAAATTCCCAGGGCAAAAATTCCGAAGGCGAAAATTCCCCAAGCGAAAATTCCCCATGCGAATATTCTCAATCCGAAAATTCCTTTCTGTCCGGGCGAAAATTCCGAAGGCGGAATTTCCCACGGCAAAAATTCCTTTTTTGACCGTGCGAAAATTCCCAAGACAAAAGTTTCCAAGGCGAAAGTTCCCAAGGCAAAAATCCATTTTTTGTAAGGGCAAAAATTCCCAAGACGAAAGTTCCCAAGGCGAAAATTCCTTTTTGTCCGGACTAAAATTCCCAAGGCGAAAGTTTCCAAGGCAAAAATTCCTTTTTTGTCCGGGCGAAAATTCCGAAGGCTAAGTTCCCATCACTAAGTCATCGAAACTAATAAAAACATTATAAACGCATTTGAAATAATATAGCTTTGTAGACCATCGACTTCTCATCCAACCTCATTTTGTTAGTATAATTTCCAACATTCAATGAAAATCAAGTTCATTGTCTTTGTTTTCATTAATTTGAGTTTTCTCACGATGGCTATCGTGGTCTTTGACCTTTCAATCAATTTTACTTTGTATACAAGTAGAATTTGCAAGAAATGACATTACTAAATTGCTAGATGAATTAACTAACCGAATCTATTCCGCATTGTTGATCGATGATCATCGATATGACTATATGATTATCATTTCAAGAGGCGTTTTCCTAGTAACTAGAATACGTCGTTCAGTACCGATAGCAAAAATACCTTTCCTTCAGCCAGATAATAATTTATTATTTACGAATCGATTTCGCAGACATAGCAAAAGAGAGCAAAAGTGCTTTATATACTACACAGAAGAACATTATCCCTTGTATATAAAGGTAATCTTAATGCAAAGTGTCACGATTCTGAGGCCATATTATCGGAATTGGTACCTATGTTAAGGAACTGAACAAAGAAGAACACGCGAAAAATACATTTTCTTATATACAAACATACATATTTCTCCATACCCACAGCACTGTCTAAATAATCCATTTATATTGAGTATATACACACATATATGAACTACCAAACGTTGGTTGTAATGTTGTATATGCCTATTCCAGTGGAAACAGAAAATCGATAATCAAAATATCTTTGTTCTCTTGAAAATCCCACTATGTTATATGGCTCACAACACCGGAGGAGATACATATTCAAGAAGAGATGAAGAAAAAAACCTTTAATTTGGTCTGACGTGGGTTTCATATGTATCATCATACAAACATCTTTCGTCTCTATATTTTTCTGTGTGTGTGTGAGTTAAAACATAATAATTCGCATCATCGCGTTCATCGCCGCTCCTTGCAATTGTATTGAGTTGAAATGTTAGCTCTTTATGCCTGCGCCTGCAGTATGCGTCACATTTCAAAAGCTTTGCTCGAACAAAAGCAAGGAAAAAAAAGTTTATTTTATGTGTGTAGTGTATGTAATACAACATCACATCGATGAGCGTAAACATTTTCACTCTCACAAATTGAACATGGGTTGAATGGTTGGTTGCTATATAACAATAGAATGGCATACATACTGAGGCTAAGTTCTTTGTGTGGATGATGACTTGTTTGTATATAATATGAAATTTACAAACACATTGAAATAAAACGTTACCGTCACTAATTCCGAATGTTTAACGATTATTTGCCGAATAGTATTCGAACGGTTTTGATAAAGGTTCGTTTAGTTTTAATAGGCGCGATTCGTTTAGTCGCGTCGCATCCATAGACGAGTATTTTTGTTTTTTACTGGTGGTTCGTTCATGTCGGTTCGGGGTATGAGTGGCTGTCTTACTTGGGATTGAGGAATAGAGCATTGGAACTGGATAAATACATAAATACAAAAGAAAAAAAAAGCAAAACTAAAAACGTAAAATAAATTGGGAAATTGTTGTTCATTGTTAGTTCACATATCATGCGTTGAAAAGTTTCTGTGGAGGCGTTTTTTTTTCTTACTTAGAAAATGTTATTCATCACATGGAATATAATAATTTGAATAATTTGCAAGTGTTTATCGGTCGTTCCATTAATTGATACTCAGTGAGTGGTGTTTCTTTCCAAATTGTAGTGGAAATAATAAAACAAAAATTTAGTGAATTTTGTGCATGAAAATTACTATTTTTGGTGAAGTGAAAAACTATCGGATTCATTTAAATATTCTATACATTAATTGGATTAATTCACTGCTTCAATACGGGCTAGTCGGATTTCTGAAACATAAAACTATAAATGGAAGCACGAAAAAGGTAATTTTTGCGAAAATGAACCGTATTGGTAACATGCCCTTGATATCTTTTCACAATCTTGTTTTTTTCTCGTCAAAATGTTTAATAGTTTTATCTGAAAATGGAGAATGGCAAATGTGGTCGCGTTTAATAATTTTTTTTTATTTCATTACTTTCGTCATTAATTCAAATACAAGAGCACATAATACTTATGAGTTCAAGGCCATCGGATGTTACATGCACATCTTTTATTCTTCAAATTCATTGAATTCCGGTTTATTTCATGCAAAAACTATTCGTTCTCCGACCTAGAGAGAGTAATTAACTTTTCCATAGAATTGAAAATATATTTCACATCAGATGAGGACATTAACATGGTAATTATTCTTATCTTATACCAATTCCTTCGCCATTACATCGACATCTGCTTGTTATTACACTGAAGACCAAACCATACGTTGTATACCTATCGGCTTGAGGATGGGTAACATAATAAAAACAAATAATAAAACAGTAATAACCGTCAATCTCATTATTATAAATACATAGGTGTGTTGTACCTCGAATCGGCATTCTACGAATCGGCTTTGAGGCGTCATTTTGAAAAAAAAGAAGTTCTTTGTTCGGTTCTGATTTGATACTGTTTTATTAAGACGTGTACTGGATTTAAATGCAGTTGAACTTTTTATAATCATGGCATCAAATATTTAAATATAAATATACATTCAAGTCACTCATTCATAATAGTAAATTTCATTTCTTTGAATTATTTGGAATTTTATTTTATGAAAATTGCTATACCAGACAGACGCAAACAACTTCTATCCCCAGATGTACTTTTAATAACTCATTCTTCATACTACTTATATTTAAACAAATTTTAATTTTACTAAGTGTGAATTTCAATCGGTTGGATGTTTTTGGTAGATAGACACACAGGGTTGTCCAAAAAGAAATTTTTGATGCGCCATTTTTACACCCCAATTTCGAATAGCTACCGTCCTGATTTGGAGGTAGCTCAATGTTTTGAGCCAAATAGCAGGCTTTGTGAAAATTGATTTAATTCGTTAAGCCAAAACCGAACAGTGTCACTATACTTTTGGTCGATATGCGTTGCAAATGAACTGAATAAATAATTTTTGAACGCTCAAACCAATGGCTGTCCGTTTAGGTTAGTGTTGACGTTCTTCAAAAATATAGAACCCCCTCTAGAAAGTTCAGTTATAGGTGTATTGGTCGAACAAAAACCTAAATTACTTGGTCGTTTCTTAACCGATTTTGAGAAACTTTTTTTTTCTGGATTCTCCAAAAGATTCTGCGTCCGAAAATGGACACTTTTTTATTTTTGTGTACTTGTCGATGTCTCCATTTGCAGAGACAGAAGTTGATTGATATTACAAAAACAATGAAAATATTCACTTTGAGCAGTCGTATCAGACGAACACGATTGTTTCCCATCTACATGATGTAGTGGGACAAAGGGGGTCCTTATAGCTTCTAAACGAGCCCCATATGAACACTTTTGTTTCATGTATTTTCTGCATTTCTCATTTTTCTAGGGTGGTTCTTATATTTTTGAAGAACATCAATACTACCCTTAACGGACAGCCATTGGTTTGAGCGTTCAAAAATTATTTATTCAGTTCATTTGCATTGCATATGGACCAAAAGTAGTAACACTGTTCGGTTTTCATTTAACGAATTAAATCAACTTTCAAAGCCATTAACCTACCTCCAAATCACGACGGTTGTTTGGACGTCTTTTTTTATTCATTTCGTCCCATTAGCTGTCCGAAATTGAGGTTTAAAAATGGGGCATCAAAACAAATTTCCTTCATACAAATTTGGACAACCCTAATACACATACTCAATAAGACATTCCCAATTTTAACGTGTCTTTAAAAAACATGTTCTCATCGAAACGAAATGAATAGCTTTCAAAAATTCGACATTTTATGTTTGTTTGGTGTATCATATCAGTCCCATATTCGGATAAGTTCACCCAAGCTTTGTTAACAGGAAATTGGGTATTTTTATCGGCTAAACCAAATACGTAATTGACAGTATGCCGAAGTGATGATTTCCACATTCTAATATCAGCCGCATGTCGTTATAGTCTCTCTCCTCAAGTTTATCGTAGTAGGTATAATGGCCACAATGGCATGACCACGTTGTCGAACTCATATTCCTAAAGTATCCCATATGAAAGTTGATGACCTAACAATAGTTCTGTACACCTATCGTTATTGATAGTGCAAATTTTATCTATAGGCTCTAGATGTCTAAAAAAGGTACTCAACCTAATGTTTGTTTGGTTTACTTTGCCGTTGATGTTATATTTGTTGTTTACTTTGGGTCATAGCGGCATTACCGAATTTAAAATGTTTATTTTACGCAATATTTCGAATCTGTATTTGATTCATTATCAAGCGCTGAAATGTATAAATTCAGTTTTCAGGATTTTATGTCAAAATTAAAGTAAAACTAATTTACAATTGACTAGAAATAATAGGTTGAACTTGCACTAACATTTGACAAAAATATCACACTTTGACATATTATTCTACTTCTAAAATTTTGTCCCAAAACATTGTGGTCATATTGCATTACATTGATTATTGGTTGTTTTTATACTTAGAGATTTTTATCGAGTGTTGGGATGGTTCTTGAAGATGTTACTATAAACGTTCAGTTGAGTGGTCCTTCCGGTGTCCTTTTTGTTCATAGTTGTTGGATGTTTCATTATTTGCAAAGATTCCGCAGTTCTTCGTGCCCAATAATCAGGAATATAATCGAGTATCTTCATTTTCTCGAAATCAATTTAATGACTCTTGGTAACTGCGTGTTGTGAGAGAGCTGAAGCATTTGTGATTTTCTTGTTTTTGATATCTCGCTTGGGTTCTATGATGATACACTTTTTGTTTTGTTTCTCCATCATATACGTCGGGACAATCTTTACACGGAATGTTGTATGTTACTTTTGATCGGTTTTCAAAAGAGACTTTGTGTAGAGATTTCCGATTGTGTTGGTTGCATTTCACGAGAGACCCAATCCGTGTTTCGCTAGCGATTTTTTTAATCTGTCTGAAAGACCTGGAACATACGGAGAGGCGATGTATCTTTTTATTTCGTTTTTTGGTTTTTCAGTGTTGTGGTTATAAAAGGTTTCAACTCTTTTTTTAATGATTTTTTCAGTGTATTCTGTTGGGTACCCGTTGTCCTTCATCAAATTTCGTATTTTCTTTAAGCTTTCGGGTCTTTGCTTTGGGTTGGTAAATGTGATTGCTCTGTCACTTATGGGGTTATGTCCATGATAATTTAAGTATCTTCCAGATGCTATGTCTTTCTGGAACCAATTGGTTGTTAAACTACCATCATTCAATCTTGTGATCGTCATATCTAAGAAATTTATGGATCCGTTTACTTCAGTTTCCATTGCGAACTGTAATTTCTTGTTGTAGCTGTTGAAAATTCTCTTGATTTCGTCTTCATTTTCTTCACCGGGTAAAATGGCCAATAGGATATCGTCCACATATAGCTTGTAGAATGGAATTGGAAAAGGCATTTTGGATAGAACGCTCTTCTCAAGACCTCCCATCACTAAATCAGCCAAGAAATGAGAAATACAATTACCCATTGCTAGGCCAAACGTTTGGATGTAAAACTTTGTTCCATATCGAAAGTAGGATTTGTCAATATTAGTTGTATTGCCTCGATGAATTGTTTTTGGGTGAATTTTGTCTTTGTCTGATCTTTTATCTTCCACCTCATGTTCTTAATGGCTTGAATTGACAAGTTCTTTGACACACTGGTAAATAATTATTTCACGTCTAACGATGCCAGTATGTAACCTTTTGGAAGCTTTTGAGTTTCTATGAATTTTTTGGCTTCCTTTTCTGTGAATTTACCTTCTGCTTGTACTTTGTCTATCCATTTATTGACGTCTTCTTCAAGTTTGAGCGTGGGGTATCTATTTACCATGTCATATGTGTTGCTGTCATTTACCAATGCTTCCATTCTTGTTCGTAATCAGATCTGTTCATAATCACTGTTTTGTTGCCTTTATCGGCTTTTATAACTATGATTTGATCATTTTCTTTAAGAAGCTTCTTTGTTTGCTGGATAAACTGGTTTAGTAATTTATCCGAATTTTCTGTTTTATTGTATCCGTTTAACAAATATGTACTCAACCTAAGTAAGTAGAAGAGGGTACGAAAACTAGCACGATTGTGTTTATGGTGGGTTTCGCTTGGTTTTTCCGAATGTTATTCAACAAATCATTTGAAAGATGACAACGTAAATAAATAAGTCATTTCATTTTGTAAAACGAGAACGCCTAATGACAGTTAGTCGAGACGAGAAAACGTAAATTTTTAATTTTTCATTTCCCATTTTGTAAAAAATTGTTATGATAATTATGTCTAAGAAGTCTCGTAACATGTCTCGAAGTATTATTGACGGGGATTTCCACCTTTATTAAAATGAGTTCCATCACTTATGTCGAAAGAGTTTCGAACAGGGGTTGTAAGGGTTTGGGACGGTTCGGTTTAGTTTTCTTAATAAATAATAACAGCCTAAATTATGCGCTCAAACTGCATTTGGCAAACCCCTAAGTAAATTATAATATAAAAAGATAGCTTTAGCGAAAATATCTTTTCTATACCAACCCAATCGAACCAAAATAAAAATAGGACATTTTATTTTCTCACCTATAACTTTTTGTTCACGCGGTTTGTGTTGAGTGTTTGTGTCGAATATCATCCTTTCTTCTTTTGAATAAAAGCTGGTTTTTCAGGTAGATATTGTAGATAGATATTAGATATTTATTTGGGTGCCGTCGTTGTAGCTGCATTTCTAGGTCGTATAAATGATTGAGTTAAGTTGGAAATATGAAAAGAAAATCAATTAAGAAGTTCTTAGACGTTCTTAGACGTTAACAACTCAGTCATTCATTTTTATTTGCCAATTTCCCTATTTTCAACAACAATTTGTAACAACCTACAACATATAACATTTTTGTTGGAATTAACCTCACCTAAGAAATGTTCTCAGCACTTTCTCGAAATATTTAAAAAAAAGTTTATGCAAGACTATAAAGTAATGGTAAAATGGATTAAGCCATACATACCACGAGTTCATTAGTATGACATATCTCACGGGAGAAAATGCTCGAAAAACTTCGAATATTTAACGCACTCATAAGGCTTTTGTAATGTTAACGGAAATTATAATAAATTTAACTGTAGAGCAATATCTTGTCTCATAATTACTTTAGCCATGGTTTAAATTTATTTTTTGAGTAAAACTTAATTAACAAAAGGGCTGACATTTTCACACTTTGATCATGAAACTTATTGTAGAGCATGGCATGAGATCATTTCAAACTTTTTTAATCCGTCTTTATTCCTATTTCTGGGATTGCTTTCTGTGGGATATTGTCAGAATAACAATCTACCAGAATTTTAAATTGAAAATTCATCGCTTTTTCTTATAATACCTATTGACAATGGTATTCGCTTGAGAAGGATTTACAAGATGTTGAAAAGGGTTTCTCAAAACTCACAGCAGATAAGTAAAGAAGAGGAATCAAGAAAAATAATTGCCTCCAATGGACTAGTCTCGGACTAGCCACCACTTTACGGACATAAAGTCTGTAATTCGATTTCAGAAAATTATACCAAAGCGTAGTACCTCTCATATAAATTGTTGTGATATTGTATAAGGAACCCGTTCCAAAATGATACGAGACAGCACCAAAAACAAAAATTAGTTTACTGCCCTGATCGACATCATCGACATCACCTACTTCATTGATTTTATCTATATGTTCTACACTCTTTCACTCCGTAGTGTTAATATAAACCAATTTGATTTCGTATCATATCCAACGTATTTCAAAATTATTCGCTGCTTCTTCTGAAGAAAACAGGTATGAATCATAGGTTTTTGGTGATAAGATTTGTTCAAAATTGGTAGTGAATTTCTTATTTTGACACTTTGGAAGTATCTGCTATGCAGCTGCTGTCAAAATAATCATACAAAATACTAGTACAGTGTATAGTATACACCCCAATGCTGATAAGCCTTAATGTACACACAGTACAAGTCAGAGACAAGCCAAGTAGATGAATGCTTCTCTATGCTGTTTATAAATCCTAAATGTATAGTTAAAATGGAAGTCGGAAAGTCTTTTACTATATTTCTTACATTAGTGCTTGATTGAAGCGATTTCTATAAATCGCTACAACATTAAATCTCGTTGAGAAATGTTTGAGTACCTACTCTGTGTGCCTTAGTAAACTATTGTATACACCCAAAGAAAAATTATATTTTGAGCAATTGCAACTGGATTTAAATATAAATTATATTTGTCACAAATAACTTATGTTTGT
>JANVCI010173325.1:0-10885 GCA_026413465.1 Trichosia splendens | reverse complement strand
CTTAAAAAGCTCAAAACATGTGGAACATTGGAAACGAAGAAATACAGAAAAACCTACTTTTTTAAAATGCGGTCATTGTATCATATTTATCGAAAGCTTTATCGTATTGTGATGGTAAATTGTAACTGTAAATTTTGTCAATTTTAATTTCTAACTTGTAATATTTATGTAAAGAATTTTGTGTACAGCTAGTTTTTTGGCGGTGAATTAAATGAAATGGAATGAATATGAACCGGGGCGATATGGGCTGGGGCGATATTGACAGTGGAAAAAAATAGAAACAGGTATGTACCTGTATGTCCTACTTATGGGTTCCAAAAAAATACGGAAGTTCTGGGTTATTTTCTCTATACACGGAAAAAAGTGCTAAAAAGTGGTAATCTTATTTGTTGTATGTTTTGCCACAAGAAAGCATTTTTGTACAACATTCAATCCTACTACACTGAGTGTAAGAATTATTATATACTGCCTGTTCAGTGAACAGTGTTCACCCAAGAATTTCGACCACTTTAGAAGTAACTCTGAGGAATAAGCAAACTATTTTTAGACCTGGTAGGTCGTGAGTAGATAATATCAACAATCGGCGAGCGAATCATCGAGCAATTAGTTGATGGGCAGTCGCCGTTATTTTTGCTCTTCGTTGACTTTAAACAGGTTTTTTGACAGTATTGATCGGGATATGATGTGAAAAATATTACAGAGCTAGGAATGACCTCGTAGACTTCTTAACATTATTAGAACTCTACACAGAAGGTAGGAAAATGGTTCACGGTTGTTTCTTTCACACCAGTTTTGATTAGATTAGAAGTTCTGGAATGGTTGGGTGATGAGAAAACAAATGCCATTGCGTTTAGACGACAACGATTTGTTGACGATGTTTATTAGATAACGCATATTAGAAGAGACATGGAGATAAAGTTCAATCGGCTCATTGAACATGTAGGCCAAGTAGTATTGAAGCTAAATCGTGAAAATATGAAAGTACTACGTGTTGGCAAGTCAGAAAAATGTGATGTTTTCATCGATGACAAACATATAACGGAAGTCGATAGCTTAAACAACCCAAAAGCATGATCACAAAAAAATGGTAATGTTGATGCGTATGTAAATACTGCCTGTTGGTACTTTTATATGGTTGTGAAACGTGGAAGATAACAAATTCTTTAGAAGCCTTCGTGAACAATTGCTGGAGACGAATTTTAAAAATCTTTTGGCCAAATTTTATCTCAAATGAAAATTTATGGAAAAGCAACAAATTTGAAGAGGTGGCAACGATGATCCGGCAATGACCTGGTGAGGTCATAGCAAAAGCTGGACTAGATTGGAATCCCCAGCGAAATTTGTTGGTGCCCTATATTCGACCACCGTTGAAGCCAGAACGAGATAATGATGATGATCGTCTGTGAGTCAGAGTAGTAAAAATTTTCTAACCAAAGAAAAGTCAAGGTGCTTATGAAGACTTGACTTGATACACACAATTTTGGTGCCTGTGCACGCATCCAGAAGGGCATTAATGTTGGATCATTGCAGGGCCGTAACCAGACCATAAGTCGAAGGGGGGCGTCGTCCCCATCGACGTTGTCAGGCCTATTTTTCGAGTAGCATAAGTATGCGGGGTGGGTGGGAAAAAGTATGTACTTTCTAGGGGACGATGGCTTTTTCAGGGGCGCGTCACCCCCAAGCACTCACCTGGTTACGGGCCTGGATCATTGGTAACACAAAGTGTTGCCGACAGATCCACCTCTTGGCCCCCGAAGTGTGAAATGAAGTGTACATTCATTAATAACAGCAACTTGGTACGCTTTAACTGACAGACTAACAATAACAACCACTGTCGCTCGACCTGTGGTTGGACTAACTACTTTATATAGTCAATATAATCAATATAGTTATACAAGATAATAATATTGGTCAATACAATTACCGTATTCAATATATAGAGACTCCCATGCTTACTCATTCATGTGTGTTACACAAATCATTCATACAGTCCAACATGTGTCCACCATATTTTTCAGTCAGCTGATGGGCTTCATTATATATATATCAATCCTTGTCCTCTAGTGAGAGTCTCTCGTCGATGTTTCGGGTCATATTAACTTCAACCACCTACAATCGCATACACTGCACACGTAAAATGTATACGAATCTAATTCTATGCACCCGGTCTATACAGACAAAACCCACCCTATGACTTAGATCCATGTAAGGATGATATAGGTTAACAATATGGGGTTTGTGCAATGGGTTGTGTATGAATTGAGTACGCAGAACGCAGTCAATTCGTGCAGGAACAACCCACCCGAGAGTTAGAGTGGAGAGTCCCCTCACAATGGACTAGCGACTAATCCAAGAATGTTCAACCAAGATCAAGTTCCTAGTCTAGTCATGGTTATGTACCCAGCTACTAATTCAAGTCAGCCAATACAGTGCAATATAGTTTAGTGTGAAGTAAAAACTGTTAAAAACTGATTCATAGATTCAATCCGTAATCTACATATTTATCGGTCCGTCGATATATTCATCAAAATAATATTCGACATTCTATAGCTAGTTTGGGTATAATATTTTGCTGCCATAAATGGATTTATAGGGTTCCATCAACCATTTGATATGAAGTATAAACCATCATTTGATGTCGATGATCGTAGAAATGTTCCAGCAACATAAGCACGGAATCGCAAACATTGCTCACGTAAAATGTATACGAAGACAAGTCTATACACCTGGTCTATGCAGAAATAACCCATTCTCTGATTTAGAGTCATGTAAGGATGATATAGGTTAACAATATGGGGTTCGTGTAATGGGTTGTGCACAAATTGAATACGTAGAACGCACTCAATTCGTGTGGAAAGAACACATACGTTGAAGATTCTCGTCCAATTTTATTTAGTGACACGACTAGTAAATTAACGGATATATAGAGGGGAGATGTGAGCCCTATGTCTTCCCATAATGGACAAGCTTCGAATTCAATATAGTTTAATGCAGCTCAAGTTCCTACGCTAGTCGTGGCCTCAGACCTGCTACTAGTTCAAGCCAGGGACTAAAATAAGGAATTTTTACTGCGAAGCCAGATCTTAGTCAGGGCACAGAGTTTTCGGTAACAAGACTCTGAATTGTACAACAAAAACTTTCAAGAAATGTTCTGATGATAAAAACAGAGTAGAATGTGGATGTGTGAATGCGGGTGTGTAAACTATGTTTCCTTCTTGTCTCTGGTGGCAAATATTGATTACTGCGTAGCCACTCCAAATGCCTGTGTAGCCAATTGGCTACGCACTATGTTCCTTACTTTAGTCCCTGGTTCAAGCTGTCTAATATAGTTCAAAATAGGACAATATAGTTTAATGCGAAAGATAAACTGGTAAAAACTCACTCATAAATCGGATGCACGCACATGTTACATCGTTGCCATCATCGTCATTTTCATAACGATCTCGAACGAATATGTAAGAAAATTCCTTGTGATCTATTCGATATGTTTGTACATTGTTTGACCATTCCTCAATGCGCGGAGCACAAAACGAATGCTAGTATCATATGTTTGGCATTCCAATTGCTTGTTCACGTGAACTGTGCAAGCAAATCGGACATTTTTCATTACCGGCGTTATCACTCTTATTGTTTTGTATTTCTGGGTTTTTGGTTTTTCATGCACATTTGCGAATAGGCACAGTTTGGTATTCAAACTAATTATTTTATAAGAAGTTCAAATAGGCCAAAAATATGATGGATGTGACCAGGCCAATGCAGGAAATTGAAAATATTCAAGAATTGCCCAATGTTCGTGTTTTAAATATTCATGAACGTGTAGAGCTCACTAGTCAAACTAATTACAATATGAGAAGTTTAAATAGGCCATAAATATGCAATAATATTACAAAAATTTATTTAATTTTTAAACTTTTAACTATTTTTGTTTAAATTTAGATTTATCTTTAAACTAGTTCAAGGTGCTTATGAAGACTGAAACAAATGAAATTCGAAATGGATAATTTAATTTGCATATATTTACACATAATGTTGTCTCATAGTTGATTAGTCGATTATAAAAGTACAAAAATACAATTTCACAAAGCTTACGAATATCATCAACATGATATGCCTAACTATCCTTATTGCTACATGGATTCACATATAAAAAAACATAAATAAAAATATAATTTCGTAATTTAACTTTAAAATTCACAATTGGCAGCATTATTAGGTCAAAGGGTTATCATCGTGTCTCATATTAGCGATAAAATACAACACAAAAATCGCAACGCAAAACATTTCATCCCCGTATCAGACAAACATGTTTAATTTATAACAACAGACTAGTTGTAATTAATTTTTATGTCTCCTTATCGCATGCCTGAAGGAAATGGTATAATAAAATAATATAAGAGTTATTTTCTGGTCACGCCCTTTGCTAACAAGGCACCAATTACAATAATTAATAAATTATTGATTACTTGACATGGTTGAATGAATATATAGACTTAAGTAAAGTTACACATTTCAGCTAAAAACTATCATTAGACTCGTACGTATATCAAAGGCAAATTTTCTGAAACTTAGTAGCAATTGATATGTTTTGGGGAAATCAAGAATTTGCTATAAAACTCATCAGGGGTTAGTTAACCCAAATGATTTTTCTGAAATGTTTCAGAACGTTTTATATCGATTTCTGTAAATGTTTAGAAAGGTGTAGTCAGTCAAATATTCCGTTAAAGTTTTGAATCCACAAGAGAAATATTTTACCTCTTAACATACCTCGACATCGCCGTACGAGTCACCTATAAGATTTACAAAGTCCATATTATTTTCCGAATTTGTTTACTTGTGTTTTCCGTTTGAATCATTTTTTTGTCACATGGAAACTGGGAGGTAACACAACAACTGCCACATCATGAATTAAGTTTATAGAGGTTGATTCATCAATATGTACTAGCCGAAGCGAACTTGCTAACTTTAGATCCCAAATAACTTTTGTCGTGTAAGGAACACGAATAGGTTAGAATTAGGTTCCCATTACAGCCTAGACAATATGCCGATTATAACTATTCCGTAACGTAGAAACTGACGCAAGCTCAGTTTTTGGAAAGACATAATATAATGGTAGAGCCTGCCAGTGTTAATCGTATAAGTAAATATCCTGATATAAAACACTAGTGTGCTCACACTGAAAAAAACGACTTACCTGTGAAAGGGAGAAAAGAGGACAGGGAGCATATACTTTTTGATATTCTACCTGTGCAACATAAACAATTTATATAATATACCTGTGAAACGTATATACCTTCTACAGGAATAAAAGTTGATGTAATACGTACTGTAGGTATATATTCTTATTACAGGTATATTGTACCAATCACAGGTATATTGTACCAATTCTAGGTATACCTGTACAATGCATTTGCCGAAATACAATAAATATGTCATGCAGGTATATTATCCGAATAGTAGGTATATTATACCTTTGAAAGGTATATTATGCCTTTCACAGGTAAAAAATCACCTCCAGTAAGTACATGCTCTCTGTCCCATTTTCTCCCTCTCACTCGTTTTTTCAGTGCACGCATACAGTTTTCGTTTCAATATCGACTATAGATGGATTAGGTTATTGAAGAGACAGATGTTGCCATCCGACAGGATGATTGGGTCCTTTGTTCCAATGCCGCAGAGAGTTTTACGAATCTACTAAGTGTGGTGAGTACTAGCGTGTGTAGGAGCGTTATACGATGTATTTCCCCAGTGACCTCCTTCGGATTCTTGAGCACATCGGGCATTCGCAGATGAAGTGTACTCCCGTTTCATTCTCAAGACTACAAGCGCATTTTGGGTAATGAGCGATCCCAATGGTTCTCAGATGTTTGTTGAGTGTGCAGTCTCCGGTGAAGACTCAATTGACTTCTTCCCAGTAAGAGTAAATTCTTACTCCATCTGAGGCATGAAGTTGGAAGGAAGAGTTTTGTGTGTGCCGCCTAGCTGCAGTGCTTTGCTAAAATCTATTTACCAATTTACAGGTTGATTGAGGAATTGATAAGCGGAAGGAAGGATTACCAGGAAGGAATCTATGTTGTGAACCCAGTTTGCCAGTTTATCGGTTACTTATTGCCTTCGATATTGGCCCCGGCACCCACGCTACAGCTATCGAATTCGGCAGTCCCAAATCGTTGAGTGCCTGCGTGCATTCTTTTACAATAGCTGAGGTAGCGTTAGAAGATATAAGGACCTCTATCGAAGCTATACTATCCGTACACATGTGAATAACCCTGTTTTCCAGTTTGTTTGTAGTGAGAGACTTATGCAGCATCTGAGGATGGCGAAAATTTGCACCCGTCTGTGCAGCATGTGATGCCATCATCTGGTGACAATTATGGTGTTTGTTTAGTCCATTCTTCCCTGTTTCGGAGAATAGCTTTGAAGTGAGTTCGGAAGTTGGTTTCAATAGGTGTCCAGTACCCGGGTATTTCAAGGACCGGATCGGATATAATCCCTAGAATTTCCGCTTGTCCCAACATCGACCATATTGAATGTGATTAGATAGGGTTTGTCTCAGTCAGAAAATGCATTTTAAGAATAATGTCGCCTGGATATCTATCCTACAGGAGGGTGGTGTTTGAGTGGGAAGGTTTTACACCGAATGTACATATACGGAACATAATTGGATACCGACATGAGATCATGAAATCTACGATTGACTGTCAATATTGACACCGATGTATTCAGGTAAGCGCTTTGGCACTTGCTGATGGAAATGGGATACATAAATGGTTAGTTAAGAAATGAATTTCGATAAAAAGCTCCGAGCTAATCTCTCAGATAAGGGAAAGGGGTTGAGGAAAATATGCACGATTGCATGATTTACTATAGTGTTGAATGTGGAAGACATCGTCCAGCAGAACTATTGAACTATTGAATCAACTCACTTTAAATTTAAGTTAATCGTTTCAGTTGTATGGTTACCTGATTTAGTGAACTACTCATCAACGCTAATAACTACAGTTCCCGCTTTAAACTTAAGATAAATTGAATTCTTGAGATGTCGTTTGTGATTTGTTTTAATAAATTGTACTACACGTTATATCTTTCCTACGCATTGGGCTCTACCAGACAGTTAACGTTTGTCTGTCTGTCTCCTGAGATCGCTCATCATTGTATACTGGTGCTGGACAACCTAAAACCATAATTTATTTTGTATTATTCGACCAAATATAAACAAAAGTTAAGTTTCATCTTACGACAAACTCCACACGTTTCTTCATCACTACCATCACCACAACCATCGCGACCGGAACATATAATTGCTGTTGATCGGCACCGTCCATTGCCACATCGAAGTGGACAATATCGATTTCCACGTTGACCTGGTTCGGTTAGCAATCGTAAAAAGAAATTTGGAACTGCTTTTGATCCACACAAATGCGGTGGTTCGTCACTTCCATCCGTACAAGAAATTATGGCATTACAAAATTCATATTCTGGAAGACATTCTCCACTTTTACAACGGAAGGTATGTTCTGGACATCTGTGGAGAAATGTCTTACACACACGATAATCACCAAAGCATAATCTTACCTTCCCGATCTCAAAGAATTGCAGCCCATTTCATCTTCTCCATGCGAGCATTGTTTCTTACCATCGCACAATGCTGCTCTCGATACGCATCTTCCACTCATTTGGCATTTAAATGCTTCTTTGGGACATTTCTTAATATCATCCCGCATTCGACTTAAATTGCACTCTTCATCTGATCCATCAGAGCAATCGGGTCGTCCATCGCAAACGAAGTACCTGTGGTTGTAAAAAACGGTAATCAAATCTGTGCTAGATGGATATTGCGACCAGAGTCTCATTCTCAGACACGAGGTTATACTAACCAGCTAATACAAACTCCACTTGATCGGCATTGGAAGGTTCCGGGTGAGCATCCTGTGTGCTGTGCACTGCAAGTTTTTTGATCTTTTTGCATCGAGTGCGCACAATCGCAACGCTTATTTTCATTGCAATACGTATATGGATCGGCAAGTTGACAATGGTGATCAGAATCGCATTTTAAACCAAGAGATATTGGTCCGTGGCCAAGGTCAACACGTGTTCGAATACCTGCGGAAAATGTTTTTAATTATTTTATTTATGTGACGATAAGATTAGGTGTGCGGTGTTTGACAATAGTGTTTCGATTCGTCGAACCAACAAAAAAATCGTGTTCGGAGTGAACGAAAAATAAATGTACAAATGCACACTTAAGATCATACTTGAACCGG
This sequence comes from Trichosia splendens, assembly GCA_026413465.1. Taxonomy (NCBI): domain Eukaryota; kingdom Metazoa; phylum Arthropoda; class Insecta; order Diptera; family Sciaridae; genus Trichosia; species Trichosia splendens. The sequence goes on along the minus strand of JANVCI010173325.1, from coordinate 2,624 downwards.
AACCGGACAAACAAAAAATTCCGAAACAAAAATGAAATAAGCCATGCGACCTACCTTGCAATTGAGACCTCATATTCGACAAAGTTGAATTCTGAATGATTTCAGTAGATGACGGAATTTCGGTTCTCTCGACATAAGGTGTAGTTGAAGGCTCAGTCTGTTCAGGAAAATAAACTGGAAATCTTGTCGAAATTGGTGCATTTGGTTCCATAGCCGTTGTTCGACTAGCCAGTGCTTGGAGTGTTGTTGTTTCAATCGGAAGTTCAGTTGTATGGTACGGATTGTAGGGTTTCAGTTCATCATCTTCCACAACTGAAGTTTCTTCCTGTTGCATTTGAGTTTGACTTGAAAAGGTGGATGTTTCTTCTATCGGTTGCATTGTTACATCTTCTTTGTATGATAAGTCAGTTGTGATGTCAACAGAAATAGTCGTTGAAATTGAATTTAAGGTTGTCGAAGATTCCTCCTCGATGTAATAAATGGTTGAGGATGGTACATCTTCTTCTATTGTCGAAGTGTAATCTTGAAGGTTTCCACTTACTTTCGTTGTAGATTGATCAACATTTGGTACGTAATAAGCGGATTCTGTTGTTGAAATATGGAAGAGTTCTTCATTAACAATGTCTGGTGTTGAGGTGGGAATTTCCTTAAATGTTACAGTGTCTAAGAGAATAGACCCTTCAGTTATTGTATATATAATTGGTTCTTCGTTGTTGTTCAGCAATGGTCCATCAGTCAATTTATCCTCTATTATTTGAGGATCGGAATCAATCAAATTGATAGTGTCGTGGTTACTGTAAAATTCCGTTTCCTCACTTTTCACATATTCACCATTATCTGATTGTTTAACAGGTAATCCCGTTTCATCAGCTTTTATCACTTCATGCTTGATTTGATTTAAAACATCGGGTTTTTCTTGAAGCAAAATTTGTTCCGTTGGAGGGTTAGCAAGTTCTTGACTTGTTACTGCATTTGTAAATGTAATTGTCTCGATTTTATCTGTATGAACTTCCACTGACTGCATATCGATAGAGTGAATGACATTGGATAGAACTTCTGATTGATTTTCTTCGATTGCTTGATTTTCTTCGACCGATTGATTTTCTTCGACTGCTTGATCCGCATCCTTCTTTGACTCTTCTTCTTCTGATGAAAAATGACTACTATCAGAATCCATTTCGTAGCTCTCGCTGACATCTACTATCTCGTGTTCTTCGTCGCTGTTTGCTTCTATGCTTTCTTCTTCGCCGCTAGTTTCTTCATTGGAAGCTAAGGTCACTGCAAGAACATCATCTTGTCTTTCATCACTGTTATCCATGTCGTTGTTAGAAACTGTCGATTGTTCCGTATCTAAGTTGCTACTATTCACAGTTATGTTTTCCATAGAAGCTGTGGTGTTGTCATCACTTCCGCTCATTGCAACGCTCGTTTCTTCATTGGTTTTACTTGACGTGTCTTCCTTATCTCCTGTAATTTCATCTTCTGGAGACAAGCTGTGATTTTCTTGACTTTGTTCTAAAATGTTCTTATTTTCCTCTTCTGTCAAAATGGTAGCAAGTGAGTGATCTTCGTGGGTTTCTTCATCATTTTTCAACTCTTCACTTGTATCTTCACTGGTTATACCTTCAGATATTTCGGATTCGTTTTCATTATTATTCACGATCCCCAATTGCTCATCGCTGTCAGACGTGTCAGACTCGTTCTGTATTGTTTCACTGACACTTTCTTCCTGATTACTTTCGATCACATTGTCCTCTTCATTGTTGGAAATATGATTTTCTGCAGGCATGTGATCAACAACATCCATTTGATGAGTTTTATCTTCAAATATGTGAACATCAGTCGCATCCTGATTTAATAAAACATAACTGGAAGTTGTTTCAACTTCAACTACAGTACTGAATGTTGATACATCTGCCTCAGTGGTTGCTTTGTCTACCAAAGTGTCATGCGTTGTTTCTGGTATGGTAACAGGTACGGCAGCAGTTGTAACACTTTCTACTACAACTGAATCATCTTCAGTGACCGGAGCCGAAGTACTGATTGGAAGTGGTTCTTGTTGATGTGGTTTCTCGAATATCGGTATTATATCTTCAACCATTTCGAAGTTGACATCTTCGACAACGCAAGAAGCTCCGATTTGTCTGGCTGGAGCCGAACATTGACATCTACCAAATAAATTTGGTATCAAAAAATCGCAATGGCTAAGACCGTTCCACATGCGACATTGTTGATTACTGTAGCATACCATACCGGGACGGGCAGCTGAAATATAAACAAAAGTAACTGTTAATTGATAAAATACTTCCTGCAACAAAAAAATTATATTCGAGAGGACTATTTCTATATCCTTCGGGATGTTGAACAAAAATGACTTCTTACGGAAAGAATAGTATATTTCAAAATATAGTTGTGAAGAGTGAACTTTTCGACATCTATGATTCATTACACACTCTTGCCTATATGGGAAAAATACACATCGGCTATATAGTTTAGTATAACAAATCTTTGACGAATAATAACAAAAATGAATTATGAAATGATCATCAAATAAATGTTCGTTTATATACAATTAGGGATGTAAGTTATCGCAAGTTATTTTTAATTTGAAAAGAACATTTTTC
>JANVCI010172214.1:0-10892 GCA_026413465.1 Trichosia splendens | reverse complement strand
CTACTTCCTTTAATTAAAATTTAATGTCCCAAATTTATCAATTACTTCATTTGAACTATAATAGATCGTGGTTTGCTAGGTAGTTTCGGTCACATTCACAACACGGCGCCACTAACGGTCCGGTGACTAAAGTTTTGTTTCTCGTATGTTTACTACAAGACAGTAGAATTTAAAATGATTTATACAGCATGGGGCTATAATGTGCACATTCTAGGTCGACTATAATGTAATGCTGCACCATTTTTAATAGCATTATGACTCCGCAAAACACCATTTCTTTTTCGTATTTTTACTTTGAACACTCGTTATAACTAAATAAATCATTTTAAACTCGACTTTCTTGTAGGAAACAGATGTGAAATATAACTTAAGTCACCGGACCCTTGTCGAACGGTCATTACCAAAACCAATACCACGATCTATTCAAGAATATTTATTAACGGTAAATTACATATTAAGATCAAAACTGGATTCAATTATTTTGAAGACTGAATTTCTGTTTGTGCATAATCGCAAGAGTGTTTGTATGTAAGAACTTCGTAGAAGAAAAAGAAAATTTACCTCACAATGCTCGGCACTTATCAAGATTAAAATATTCAAAAATTGTAAGTTATTTACAAAACCTTTATGATGGAGTAATTGCCGGTGGTCGTCAAAATATAAATATGCATGCAAGTCAAAGATCGACACTTTTTTTGGCTTAAAATTTAGTTTAAGTTCTAGCCCTCTCAATTTTTTTAGGGTTTAAGGGTAAGGACTTAAGCTATCTTTTAAGCCATAAAAATAAAAATTGTCGATCTTCGACTTGTTTACTGCAAAATGTTCTAAAGAACTAAATCGGTCAATGTCCGTAAGGGGTCATTCAATAATTACGTCCACATTGGGGGTGGGGTTATACAAAATATGTGGACGATGAGGGAGGGGGAGGGGGTCAAAAATGCCAAAAAACATGTGGACGTTATTATTAAATTACCCCTAATTGCCGACCATAGTCGTCCAAAAAAACAAAAATTTCACGAAGTTCTTGCATATTAATACCCTTCATAAAGAAAAATTCCATTTTAAAAATAACCGAGTCCGAGATTAAGAAGTAAATTAATATTCTTTTACGGAGTATAATTCATTCAGCGCCTATAGTATGTGATTAGGGTGCACCGAAACTAAAAAAAAAAGCTATTATAAATTCATGTTTTCTATTTTTTTTAATTATAATTAATTGGGGCAGTTACAAACATTTGCTCCTGAGCGAACTATCTTTTTGATAAAATTCCTTTTGAGTAGCCCAATTAGTTTAGTCTTGAAATGGTGATTAAAAATAATTCACCACAAAGTGAGCAATGAAATAAAAAGGTGATTTAAAAATGACAAAATATGTTTCGTTACTAATCAATTTTCTTTTCTTCAATTTTTTTTTAGAAATATATCAATATCATCCATACCCGATACATCCGCGAATCAATGATGGAATTACTGAACAACAAAAGTATTTTTGTGACAATGGTTGTGGTCGTTCCTACTCATCAATAAACAATATGAAACGTCACGTAAAAGTTGAATGTGGCAGCGATACCAAAAATTTTGAATGTCAAGTTTGTTTAAAAAAATTTAGACGAAAATTTCATTTAAAACGACATTATTCTACGGTTCATGGATTTAAGTGTGAAAAATTAATATATTATTCCTCCAAAAATTCATAACGAATTTGTGTACGTTAAAAGTATAAATATAAATTTGCCAATCAGTTTTGCAAATTCTTTTGTATCCTACAAAATTATATCAAATTCGTACAACACATAACATAATAACTAGAAATGTCCAATACTAGTTATGGTTCGAAAATGTGAAATATAAGGGATTTAGTTATGTGTGGTACGAAATGTAGAACTTAAACTGTTGCTGAATTACTTCAATCACAATTTGAATCCACATTGAGTTGAACAATCGTTTGTAGCAGATGAAATTGAAAATTTTTTGGATTCTTTGAAAACTTAAAACATAAATTATGATATAGATGCAAGGAAAGATGCTGACACAGAAGTATTGATTATCTGAAACAGTTTTAATTTTATTCTTATAAAAAAACTCCGGGAGTTGCGGGAAATCGTTAAAATTGCTACTACTTTTTTTATTTTCAACAAAAATTAGTAAACGTTATCATAACTAATTTAATTAAATAATTAATTCGGAAGCTGCTTAATCATTGATAGAAATCTCTTGAGTATTAAAGTATGAAAATTTGAGAAACTTAAAATCTGTACAAAAACCCGAGCATTTTTTAGTGTTACCCTTTGGCAGTTTGGCTTCTGAGTCTACATACCAAATATCAATCAACACTATAGTACTCATAGAACCCACGAAATGTGAAAGACAGTATTAAACGTAAAAGTTAAACACTTTCCTAAAAATCGACATTTTATTCTTTGGCAGTTTGGAGCAGGTGTCTACGAAACAAAAATGAAGACTGTAGCTCTTATAATTTCAGAATTATTATGAGAAAAGTTCTTACACCCCAATTTGACCACCACTACGACCATAAGTCCGGAAGCACTCCACCGATTGTGCTCGTCTTCCAATATCAACATCACAATTGAGATTATTTTTTAGCCAAAAAAAAAAGATTTTAAAAATCCGTTTACTCGAGTTTTTTTTTCTCATTTTTGGAACTACCCGATCTACCACTACCTAGAGCTCTGGGTTCGAGATATCACATTGTTGTGCAATACTAGTTACATTATAATATAGCTACATTATATATAAATTTACAAATTAAAAAAATGTGATTACATTTATTTCACATTTACATCAAATTCACATTAAGTTCATATCACATTCACATCAAATGTAAATGTGGAAATTTCAAAATGCAAATATAATCAAACTAGAACTTTTAGCATGGATTTCCTTCACATCTGAATATCTCTTGTTGAAGAATCGAAATAACTTTAAGATTCACAAGAAGTAAGAAGAATTTCAACCGAATTCGCAAATCACATTGAGCGAATTTGGCGAATTTCCTATATGTGCTTTGCAAATGTACATAGAATCAATGCAGTAGTCATGTCTTTTATAGTTTCACGTTTCGTCGAGGTCTTTCGAGATGTTGTACACTGACACAGACGGGGGTGTTACATTAGCTAAATGTGACGGTTTAAGTTCAAGTTTAAGTTGAAATAAATGTGAAACAATGTGAATCACATTTTTTAACTTTTTATGATGCAACTATTATTAGACTCGTATGAAGTATGCTGGACAGTGTAACAGTAGTTCAAACCTAGAGCTCTTGGAAGGCGAGATTCCAAAAATTCAAAAAACACGATAACTCAAGTAAATCACAACCGATTTCCAAAAACTTTTTTACTCGGAAAGTTAATCGTAATTGCGTCGTCAAAGTTCTAAGACGAACGAAATGGGTGGTTCCAGAGTTATGTTCGAGAAGGTAGTGAAAGGATAATACTAAAGAATGCTCGATTTTTTTGTACAACTTTTCAGTTTTCCAAATTTTTCCAAATTTTGATACTTTAATACTCAAGAGATTGCTATCAATTATCAAGCAGCTTTGAGATTAATTCAATAAGTTATGATAACGTTTACTAATTTTTGTTGAAAATAAGACGTAGTGGCAATTTTAACCATTTCCTGCAACTGCCCGTACAGAAACCTCTTTAAATTCATTTGATTTTTGAATCATTTTTTACATTTTTTTTGATAATTTGGTTGATGTATATGAATGTCAAAGGTCGCTATCACCAATTTCACTGAGATACCAAAGATCACTATTTAGTAGGTCAAAATATGAAATTCCCACTCTTAGAAATGCAGGATAATAAAGCGCTTTTTGATGTTTAATCAAATTACGCATGCGTTAATGACTTTTTATTATCTTATTTAGATTGTTTAACGCACACAATTCATATATTTACGTGTGATAATTCTCTTTATTGATTAATGAAAAAAACAATATATTCCAATTATTTGATGTAATAAAAACGATTTTTAATTTTGACTGTATCCCCTGTAGTCTGTTTTCTGCTTTGTGATATTTAGATATTAAAAATAATCTCAATTCTAACCAAAAAAACATATTTTTTCAGGATTCCTACAAAGTTTTTGGCATACGCATATTTTTCCGTGTTCGAGAGGCTGTGGTAAGGTCTATAATTCTCGAGCAACAATGGTACGTCATGTGAATCTTGATTGTGGTGATAGAAAATTTTCTTGTACAATGTGTACGAAAATTTTTAAAAGAAAATACCATTTAAATCGGCATTTTACCAAACATAATACACCAACGTTGTTTCAAACTGATGAACTAAATCCAACGGACGACATAGTCGATCATGCAGAAGTCTACTAGTCGTATTGTAAATATTGTAATTTTTGATTTTAAGTTTTGTATTAGCGTAAAATAAATTATTTTTAATCTTTTTTTATATTTTTTTTTTCACTTAGTTATCGTTTATTCAAGGACATATATGAGAGTATAACATTTACTCAACCACGCTACAGATAATGATTAAGAATTTTCTCGTTGTTTATACACTAACTAACCTACAATACATCTACTTCTATAGTGCTTTATCCTGAATTATTATAGCAAAATTTAGTGCACAATGAAACAGTAAAATAGAAAAAAACAATCATTTTTTTATTTCCAGGATCACCAAATCTGGTACTACCTGGCATAGCCGATAATATTGAAAGAATTTTGAGTCGTGAACATTTAGCCTGGTTCATGCAAAGAGCTAAAGAAGTATCTATATTTAATCGGACCAGACTTAGTCTGGATGCCGTCAATCAAGATGCACCTCAATTGATTAATCAATCAGCAGCCATATCAAATAATCGACAATTGCGACCATTTACCTTCAAGTGCCCTTTATGTTCCTTAGTCTATCGAACACAAGCATTTCTGAATGAACATATGAGAAAAGAACATTCTGTTCTTATTTAGAATTATTTTCTTTTATTTAAAATTTTTTTTTTTATTTTTTATTTTTTGTTTTAATAAAATTATTAAATTTTTACTATATTCGTATTTTGATAAGATTATCCCATACTATTAGACTTAATCTTTTTTTTATGATATTCGTAGGTCAAAAATAAAATTTTCATTTACATTGGATGATTATTTTAATTATTTTTTTTGAGGTTAGAACATAAGTTGCCATAAAATAAAAACCGAGATAAAAACACACATTTTCAGAATGAAATGGTTGGTACGTATGTGCTTGTACCAAAAATGCTGTGGAAGAGAATTTTTCTTAAAAAAACTTTCTTTGCTACGATGGTCTAAATACATCCAGCGGAGCTTTTTGAGGTTTTATTTTAGTTTGAGACTGAACGAAAAAAAAAACGTTTGCCAGAGTTCCGTGAATATTTCTTAGCACATTTTTTATTTTTCGAATCCAGTGCAGTGCGCCTTTCAAGAAACCGTTTTTTAACTTTTATTGAGTCATTGAATATTGTGTTTCAACTGTTTGCGGTTTTTGCGTCGAATATACTCTAAAAAGTCGTAGTGAAATTATTTTTTTTTGTTTCGCAAAATGTTTTATTTATAAAATAACCGACCGATTTCAAGTTTACTCCAAAAAAATAGGAGATTATTTCGGTGAATTTTAAAATTTTAATAGAGAAAGGTTTTCAGTTAGTTTTGGTGAACCAAAGTCAATATTTGAAAATTTACAAATAAAATTCTCAACATTCTTTTCACCGCTCAACTGTGTCATATTTGAGACTTTAGTTGAGAATTTTATTTAAAAATATTGAAATTTCAACTTTGACTCACCCAAACTGACTGAAAATCGTTTCTACTTGAATTTTAAAATTTACCGAAATAATCTCTTATCTGTTTAGAGCATATTTGCTCCATAAACCGATTTTTATCTCGAACTGTTGGAGTATAATTCAATGAAATCACCTATGTATTTAAAGGTTTAAATAAACAGTTATTTGCAAAGCGCATTCAGAAGACAACAAAAATCGACTTTGTTCAATGAAATACTGAGGCGAACGTTTTTTTTTGCCTTTCACTTTCAATCTATAATAACACCTCAAAAACGCTCCACCTATGACAAAATTTAATTAACTCAAACTCAATCTCTTATCCGTACTCTTCATTTATTTAAAATCGTTAAACTTCCATATTCAGAACACCCCTCTAGGAATGTGATAGAATTATTTTTTTTTTAACTTTTCCTGAAAACTGATCAACACCAACGACTCACAAATAATATCAAATTCAAAAGTTCTTAAATTTATGAATTTCGTTTTATTCTTGGGGACGCCAATTAAAGATTGTTGGCATTTTAATCGGTAAAAAACATTAATCTGAGCAAAAAAATTGTGCAAAAACCTTACCTTTTTATATAATTTTTTAAAAGGAGTTGTTGCCATTGTGTATTGTTTAAGAGCATCTGCAACGGTAGCTTTTTTTTTTGCTTTATTTTGTTTTTGCTTTAGCTTTGTTTTTATATTTTGAAAAGAATATTACACCGACGAGAGTATTTCTTCTGCAATAACAAGTCATAAGTGATTTTCATTAAGAAAACTGTTCACATCATGTAATCATTGAAAATAAAGATATTAAATGATATTCATAACGTCTACAGTTCTCTAAACATTCATTGTGAACAGTACATATGACTGTGTGTTTCTTTTTAAATAGTTTAGGAAAACATCAAAATGATCTCAAACCCCGCAAGGGATTTTGATATTGATTTTGTTTTTGTTTTGTCAGCACCAATTTACAGTGCTAACACATAAACATATTCAACGATTATTAGAAAAGTTTTATTTGTTGTGGAAGGAGAGTTAGAATTTCTTAGTTCTCTTGTCGATGCAGTGAAGCGCATTTTGTTTATTTTGTAGTGTCGGTGTAACGCAGAGTAACCGGAAAAAGACACTGTTATTCTTCTCTGTAACATCCATGAATCTGTATGCCGACAATTTAAGGCATCGCTTTATCCATGCTACATTATTGCCTAAATTTGAAGCACGCTTAAAGCAATGCTTTAAATTGTCGGTATAAATATTGCCGGTATATTATTGAGATTCATGGATATTACAAGATATTCTGAGACAAGAATTGTTCTACAAAATGTCTGGAAAATTTACGATCGTTTTTCTACGTCGCTATTTACAAGTTTTCTTCTCTATGGAAGAAGGTGCAGTTAACCCTTTCAAGTAAAATTTCAAATGTTGATATAAGAAAACGATACCTTTTCAAGGCTGTAGAGCAATTTTTTGCTCAGAGTAATGTTCTGAACCGATTAGAAATATAAAAATAAAATCTCGATAAAAGAAATTTTCCTGCTGAATTCACATTTTAAAAATCAAAGCATAAAGCTCAAGTTTAACCATAAGTAATCTCTGTTCAAATTCTTTTCTTGAGCTTAAGTATTTAAAAATAAATAAATTTAGAAGTCGTGTTTCCGAAACTTTCAGAAATAAAAAAAATAGCAAATCGCTCCCCATGATAAAGTAAGTTTTTGGCATAGATTGGTCTCATTCTTTAAATCACAACGTGTTTGTATTCCGTAGATTTAACGTTCCATAGAAACATAAAGTAGAGGTTCTTAGAACAACAATCCAACACACATAAAATCAGTGTTCATAAGAGTTGGGTAAACCAGTTTTCTGAAATAAATAAAATGATGAAACTGGTTTGGCCATCTATGTATGCGCAGGTAAATTTTTGGATGATTTTGACTGGTTCTATTGTGCTTCAGTGCTTTACTACAAATGGAGATACTCTGTTTTACTTGCCCATGGAATGATCTGTGAAACGTAAGACAGGAAATATGATGACTTATCATATTGTGACCATGTTATTTATGTTCTCTATTTAATTCAATCTTTGTATTTTTAGGTTGGTTCGGCCACTCGCAGCAACAGAGCACAAGATGCATAACACTCGGATGTAAATTTCAAAGATCCATCAAAATTTCATGCAAACAAAATTGTTTTTTTTTTTTAAATCACATTTCAAATAAATTTCAATAAATCGATGCCGCATTGTTCATTTTATTATAAATTCATTTTCTTCAATTATTAAAAATATTACACATGATCCCACCGTATGCTAATTCTCATTTTTTTTATTTTTCTTTTTAGGGAAAACCAGTCTTCCTCAAACAGTGCCACAAGTAACATTATCAAAACCAACAACATTAACCACAATTGCCAAAAAAGAGCTTCCACTTGGTTCACAAAAAATAATGATTCCGGTTTCATTCAGCAATATTGGAACATTAAGCAGCATCTGTAGTTCAGCTACAACAACAATAAATCCATCATATCAAATATTAATAGCAACGAAAACCCATCCTCGTATCAAATACTCTGGTATGAAAAAAATTGACGAAGGAAGTATAGATGCATCGGACACAGCTTTAACTCTAACATCTACAAAGATGAATAATAATGTAGGAATGTCATGTGTATTGACCCCAATTTCAACAATGTCCTCACCGACTACTTTAACTACCTTAACCAATGCTCCAATGACTACCCACTTACAAACTCCAATCACCTTACCCATAGCAACGCCAATAAAACTACCTTTAGCTACGATACCAATGCAAACAACAATAACTCTCCCACTATCAACAACAATAACCCAAAAACTCACTACAATACCTAATCAACAGTCCGAAACAAATCCATCTGACATAACTTCAGCGATATCCCAATCTACAACAGTTGTCCCAACATCAATCTCTAACAATGATTCAGCCGTCAAATATGCTGATATTGATGACATTGAACTACCTGATGGGACCAAAATTGGCTATCCGACTGATTTAGAAATTAAGCGTCTCCAAGACAGTGATATATCAACATTAGCCGAAAAATATTCACTTTTAGCGGCAAATGCAATAAAAAATTTCGATTTTTCATCCATAAATGAATCGATAATGAACCAAAGCGAAAGCGATGAACCAAACGAATTATATGCATGTCGTCATTGTGGTAAACGTTATCGCTGGAAATCCACACTGCGACGCCACGAGAATGACGAGTGCGGCGGAAAAGAACCGGCACATAAATGTCCCTATTGTGAATATAAAGCCAAACAAAGGGGTAATTTGGGTGTGCATGTTCGGAAACATCATTCCGAAAAACCACAATTAGAGAGTCGACGAAAGAAACGATCGTCGGGTGGGTTAAAGGATGATGTCAGTGGTTAAACATTTTTTTAATGTGTACCGTATATACAGTTGTGGCATTTCTTTTTGTTCTAATTTTGTGTGATGTTTTTCCAATGCTCTATTTTTTGAGATAATTTCATTTTGTAACTTTTACATCGTCAGCAAATCTTCTTTCCTGTCTGTTTAACTCAAATGTCTAGTATAAATATCTACACGGAATGAAAAATTTCCTGCACATGCAAACAATATAAAATAATAACAAAACAAAGCAAGTGCACGTAGTGCATGAAAACCGTCGTGAACAGCGTTAAAAAATTAGAAGAAAAGTATGGGATAATTTTTCAATCCGCGCAGAGGCTTAAATTCAAGGAAAAATATTTTAATGAAATAACAGCTAGAATGCTTGATTTCCTTGAGCTTTGCTTAGCATTTTCGTACCCCAGCTAACAAGGCGTTTTCAGAAACGAATTTACCACGCTTGTATTGCATATAAGAGTGTGCTTACGTAAGACTGTTACTTTTCCCATCACAATAAATAAACACACAAACATATATCAACATTGTGTACGACAGCTGACTAAAAGGCTTTTGCTCTACGTGGTAAAAAAAAACATTCGGACTTCGCTCTGAAAATGCCCAGACGTGTACCAACAAATTTACTTTCAGAATTTTCTTCTTTTTTTTTTTTGATCATTTGCGAATTGCGATACAAATTATGTATAACATTTACGTACAATTATTTTGGGAATTTTTATTTAAAGAAAATAGATGGTGAATCACTAAGCAATTATGCAACAAAATTTCTAATAATTTTCGGTTTGTCTAATTACCTTATGTATACAAAATTTACTAGGTTTACCTGATAAATGAGTGAAAAATTGAGATTTTTGGTCGGGAATTACCCAAGATTTACCTGAATTACTTGAGGTTTACTGATTATCCAGGATCTGTTGATTTAGGGCATCGTCATGAGTTTTCCTCCTGGATAATTCTATCCTATATTGAATAGAAAATTAATTAAAAATTTGGCAATAATAATTCAATTTTTGAAATTTAAAAAAAAATTTGATTTGCTGTTCTTGAGGCTGTTATGAATCATTATTTATTTTTCATAATTGGAAGGTTTATATTTTTCAAATGACAAAAAATGTTTCTTTCATATATATGCGACAAACCTTACAAACAATTTGTTGTCATACTTTTGATAGACGGTTATAGTTCCGGGACAAGTAAATGATATTGTCGTTTAAAATTTGTAAAATTAAATATGGATTGGAATAATGATAATTGTAAAAGAATAAGAAACAAAAGACAATTTTGGCCATACATAAATCAGTTTTTCAAAGTCTGAGATAAATAAGAAAACTATGAACCATTTAGATAACTCAGCTATATAGGCTGATAAAGCCAAAGTTTAAATTTATTTATTTTTTTTTTCATTTGAATGTTGTTCGTATTAGATAAAGAGCCCGTGGCCAAATGATTCCCTCATTGAGATCGCGATTTACATATATATCATGTTGAACCCAGTCCTCCCAATGTAAGGAAAATATGTCGTAGAATTTTTTTCTGTTGTATGTTCTGTCTGCCAGACTGCATTAAATTTGCACATCATTTTCAACTTAGTCTGGCGGACAGAATGGGAGGCTGCCAGACCTTCGGGAGCGTCAGAAAGAATGTGCTAGAATATTTTTTGTTCCCTCTAGGTGGCAGAACAACATGATATACATTTAAATCGGGATC
>JANVCI010171103.1:0-10912 GCA_026413465.1 Trichosia splendens | reverse complement strand
TTAGATCATACTTGCCAGTTGAAATAACATATTCCAACGCAAAACATAAAAAAATTTATCAAGTAAAAAATCTAGATTTTGGTAAATTAATAATTTCCAATTTTTGCGGGCCACCCGCAATATTTGAAAATGTCCACGCGGCGCCCGTAGTTTTTGAAAATGCCCGTAAGCCCGTGAGTTTTGAAAATGCCCGCGCCCGTGCCCGCGGGCATGTGCACGGATTGCCCGCTCATCTCTATTGTTCGTCAATAAAAATTATAGTAGCAAATTTTGTTTTCTAACGTATTCCACAGCTTGCAGCAAATATATAGTACAATATACTGTATACAGATGACACAAACATCAGGTGTGTTTGTGGTGAATACGAAGTGTGACTGCGATAAACATGAGTTGCCACTAAACAAAACACGATGAACAAAACTTTGTAGAATTTTTGTAAATTTTGCCACAAACATTACACACACATTGTGGCAAACATGTGCTTGTTAATTTGCTACGAAGGTGACCATGTTTGCCACAAAAACGCTATTACCTAACTTAACATCGTTGCTGGAAATATACCATGGTAGCCACAAAAATGGAATTTTGATGTTGTTAAACCCGGCATATCTTCGTGGCAAAACTGAGATTTCGTTCAGTGTACTATATAGAGGAGTAGACCCCAAATGGTACTGAAAGCTGACGCTCCTAAGTATTTGGCTTTATTTAGCCAAAATTTAAACTAGGCAGAACCTTTTCGACCTTTGGCACGCAGGGGACTGTTTACGGTTTTAATTAGTTGGAGGCGTCACAAGTGATCTAGTTGCATTGTAAAGATTCCTGCAAGATTTATGATTATACATTACTTAAGAGAGTACTTCTTGAAGACACTTGCTTCCCACATAACATTGTTAAAATATGCCAATTTCACCAATCTCCCAACCCTGCATTTTAGCAAAATCAATAAGTGTCATCGGACCAGCAGAAAACGAAATAGGAGAAAGATATCGTGTCGACGGATGGATGCACGCAGATTATGTGTGAAATATGGCAAGAAACGTATGGAACAGGAAGTAAGAGTGGGAAAAATGAAAAGGAAACACAGAAAAAGTTAATCGAATCCGTCTTATCAGGTTAAGGTAATCTTCTAATATTCACATGTCGATCGAAGAATTATTTTATATTTTATTGTCTAAGTTGAGATTTACTCTAATAATTTCCACTGTTGAAAGCCGGTTTCATCAATTTAATGAGTGATACTTAGGTAAGTAAGTAAGTAGGTATAAAAATAACCGGAAAATATGACAAACACAAGCCGCATTAAGAAACCACATTAAGTTAGAAAAACTAAATTAAAAACATATCACGTTCATTATTAGCTGTGTGATTCGCATCATTGCAAACATAAAAAAAAAATAATTGCATGCGCTATCGCTAACCATAAATGAAAACCACACACGTCTCTATTAAACACCTTACGCAAAGAAAAAAATACAGAAATGTTTATTGAGATATGTGACTGGAGTACGAGGAACTTTGTTAATATAGCTTCGCTATACTAGTTCGATTATAATTTTGTCCAAATCTGTAACACCGTTGTTGACCTTGCAAATGATCTGCGGACTCAAATCTAAAATGAAAAAAACAATCCGCCGCGGCAAAGTATGTATGGGTAAAGTACATCGACCCTTAAACATTTTTGATGTAAATCGAGTCGAGTTCAAAGAAGTGATCAAGTTCGGGTCAGACTAGTAAAACAAAATGAGATCTATAACGTTATGGAAATTGATAATTTCGCCAGTTATTTTCTTTCATGATTGTGCATTTTTGATTTGAGATTTTATTGGATTCTGTTAATTTTTTAATAGGTTCGAGGGTAGTGGCCCACTCGTTCCGAAATCTCCATTATCAGCTCTTGTAGCATTAGTAAATATATGTATATTGGTTTGGAATTGAAATACAACTTTTGTGAAAGTTTTTAGTTTTGGCAACCATCTCGAATACTGTGGTGCTATTTTAAATTTGTCGAGATAACGAAATTGCGGAACATTTTCTTGTTTCATTCGAAAAGCTCTACTATCAAAGGTTGCGAAAATTAATGTCTTACAACAGACTAACAGTTAGTTTGACATGTGAATTTAGCGCTTTTCAGAGTTGAGTAAATAAAAAGATATTGAGAGAAAACATAATAAAAGAAAAGCATTGCGGAGTCTAGGTTCGGATAGATCTTACCTATTTATAAGCTCTATGTGTATTGCCCAAACCGGCATAGCGTTGTTCCGCTACACCAACACTCTTTCTATCTTAAATGACTTCATTTTGGTTTAATCAAATAATTAATACAAACACTAAGTGTCCCCAGAAATCATAGAACCATTTTATGTACCTATCTGATACTAAATAGCATAACCCCAATCACATGTAACGTAAATAAAAAAGACGATTTCCTGTAATTTAAAAAGATTTTCTTTTATTGAAGTCTTTCTTCACAATTTCCCTTTCCTTAAAAGACGAAATCAGCTATTGGTTAATCTTTACAATTGTGCCATATGATTTTAAAATGGATGAATATTTGTTTACAGAGAGGGTGGTAGTGTCTCCACATTAAGCAATCGTTTTTTTTTGGGTGAATATTTCAAGCAATTATATTTATTCACACTTTTTTTTCTGCCTCAACAACACTCAACTCTCAACTAAATTTTCTTTAAATTCAATAAATTATAATGAAAGAAATGTGCACACAATAAAAAAGGGTCGCCGATTTTTTGGCCGCCGGCCACTTATTATATAAAATGTTGATGGTAACGAATATAAAAGCTATATGAACGATTTTAATAGATTAAGGTTTCGTGTTATATGCTGAAAAAGCTTTATTCTATTAGACACCATTGAATGAAAAGAAAATTTTATTTCGAAATAAAAGAAAAACTTAAAAAATTTTATTAGAGGAGATGTGCTACGTGAGAATTTACGAGAATTCGGATATGGAGTTTTAAAATCCGAAATTGAGGGATTTGATGCCAACAACAATGCTATTAGGAGTCATCCAAAAAGTATGAATACAAGAGAGGGTCTGCGAAAGCGTTCAGATGCGTGCTTGGGGAGAAGGTGGGGGGGTGGGTTAGCCAAAGGTTAATCAGTAATGCAAACATTACAAAAGCTTCAGTATGCCCAACTTATTCTTATTCTTCCGGAGGGAGAATAGTGTCGATGTCAAACATTTCGTTGGATGTACCTTCCAACTTCACAAATATCTCAGGAGTTTCTATGTCTTCCAGAGTGAGAACAGTGTCAATGTCACACATTTCGTTGGGTGTACCTTCTAACTTCACAAATACCTCAGGAGTTTCTATGTCCAAGTCGTTGCTCATTGTCATCCTGCTTTTATCATGAAGATTGGAAGCTATGGAAATAGGAAATGTCAAGTCAGTTGCAGGCAGAACCTTAATATCCAGTCGATGATGGAAAACGGAAAATCGTTTAGTCGCAATCATAGCCTCTGTAATATAGAGTAGATGCAAATATTTCTATCTAATCTTGGTTACTCCCTCTTTACGTTACCAGAACATAAGTAATAGAGCCTTGAGATTCGTTATACTCTTGATATTGGCATACTGTCTCACTGGGCTGTTTCAAAGCGAACACTGAAAAATAAATTGTTCAGGAAGTTGGTAGTATCACCGGAAGTCAGTAATGGTAGTGGAGATTTAAAAGTTCGTCTGAGTACGCACGGTGTGCGAGGGGGTTAGGTAAAATGTACGGAAACGTATAAGGGGTGGGTCAAAATCCTGCGTTCCTACTTTATGGATGGATGGCCCCTTAGACATAAGTAGTGGAACGTAAAGCGGATTTGTTGAAGCTTAAGAGATGGTCTTAAACTCTGAGATAAAACGACCCATTAGCAACTCTCCTATCAAAGTTCAGATCGAAACTCAGTATATTTATCGGAAGTTACGACGCATAATAGATGATTTCAAATAACGCCTTTTCGATCAAAACCCCTCATCCGCTTTTGGCAATCCACTACGAATTAAAAACTGATCAGAAAAGTAAGCGTAAGTGTACCACCTGGTCTTCTCGAATATCATCAACTTAACAGCACACAGTTTCCCCACCCAAGTGGTTGATGTTAGTCCAAGTCAATATATTTAAACGTCGTTGGACAATTTGAGACGAACCGAGCTATTTGCTATGAAAACTTATATAAATTGATATTGAGATAATAATATCTCGCTCTCCGCTACTGAGTAGCTGATAGGTTTGATACTTGCAAAATCTACTACAGAAAAAAATGCAAAATAAAAGCCAATCAGGTGTAAAAGGTAAAAAAAAACATTTATTTGAGCGATTACGTGCCAAATGATGCTGAATTGATGTCAATTAGACATTTTTTTTGCCACATTGAAGCGAATTATAAAATGAAGGAATTAAAAAGATAAATAAATGATTTTTAATTGTCCGGTAAAAATCTAGATATACGTACAGATTATGTTACCTACAGTTTATTGTCATGCCGGTAATTTAGTTCTTTTTTCTATCAGTGAAAAATAAACGAATTTGACGAATCTTGGAATGCTAAATTTAATAAAATTTTCAATAGGAAATTATTAGCAAGGAAATAAAATCATCTTTCTTTTTCTCAACTCCAACCCTTTATTAAAAATTAAAAAAAAAAATTATATACATGTAGTATATATGAGACGATTCAGCTAAAGATTGAGAGTTAAAATAAAAACGAAAAATTTCACTTTACTGCTTTTAGATTATGGAAAAATTAAATTTTCTTTTACTTGATTCAATTAGACGAGTTTTCTTCGAATAATTTCAATTTTTCATTTCATTTTTTTTATTTTTTTTTCTTGTGCCATAGACAAACATACCCTCTTCCTCTTATAGACAGATATAGCATTTTTGAAGTGCGCATTTGGTATTTCTGTGCAATAAGAAAAATGAATTTTTATTCATCATGGCATTTCTTAGTCTTTTTTTCCTACCCTTTGACTTGTGCCTTGGTTTACCTCTTTCCATCTAGATATTTTTTTTAAAAAGGCGATATGATGAGCAAGTTGGAAATGCAAAAAATAAAATGAAAAAGAAGTTGAGTTTTGAAGATGTCTAATTTGATTGGAATAAAAGGAAAATATTTTGATTAGTGCTGCTGCTGGTAATGAGTTGGAAATTGAACTTTTTCTTAATTTATTTCATTTCTTCTGTTGCAGATGATGAATATAAGAGATATAAATAATATTTTAATTACAACATTGATATCTACATGAACAGCAATACAATGTTATAGTGTAAGATAGTAGAGGTCTCTAGGAAGACAATTAATATTTTACTAACATTTCAATGGTGGACTTTTTTTTTTAGAACGGAATATGTAGAATTGAAACTGAATCGAGGGCATGCAAGTAAAGTTCTCATTGGTGTATTCTTGAACATACATTAAATTTTTATTTCATTTCACTCAATAAACACGTCCAAAAACATTTCTATTTTGAAAATCCGTGTAAGTCATGTGATTTGTTACAGGAAATACTTTGAAAAGGCAATTCATAAAAAAGTCTTCGAGATATGCGAGAAAATTAGTTTGGGGATCACAAATTTACAACGTGTATGTGTATGGCCTCTACAACTTTTTAGTTTTCAATAAATTTGCACGGTGTACAATGTATACACTGTACATACCTCTATAAAAAGAAACAACTTTTGGTTTTTTGGTCACCCCAAGTTTTTCACCCTAATTCTACTCCCACGGTTTCCACCTTCTGAAAGAAATTGCTACAAACAATGCAGCAGTTACGATTGCTGTTGTAGAGGTACTTGAATGCATACGAACAGATGAGTGCTATAAACTTGAAAGCAAACTCGTAAGTTTCTCTGTAACCTTGAACACGAATAAAATAATAACATATACGGGCAGGGAAACTGCCTATTTGGGTGGAATTCGGGATACCTGGGAGTTTCTTTGGCAGTTCACCGCTAAGTCTACCCACCAAATATCACTGTAGGACTTAAATTTTCCGAGATATTTCAATGTAGCATCTTCGTCTTGGCCGGCTTTTCATCATTTTGTCTCTATGAATCAATTTTCTCGTATTTCTAATAATTCTCGAGATATTTGAAAAAAAAACTGCTAAAAATGCCAAAAAACGAAATTTTGACCACTTTTTGACAATATCTCCCGAACTTCTTGACCGATTATCCTCATCTTCGAACTTAGCCTCAGTTCCCGCGCCCCAACGTCGTGTGTTGGTCTCATCAAAATCGGTTAAGAATTACTCGAGTTATATTGTTCACAGACCGACCGGCAGAGAGACATTTTGTTGTTTTTGTTTTTCAACCTCTGAGTTATGTCCGGCGTAGTGTCCCTACCCCGTGTCAAAATTCGCAATGTTACAAACACCGTACATAAAAAGCTTGTGATAGTATCACTGAACCCAGAAGAACATAAGCTCTATGGATGGAAATTGTGAGCATCATATTTGCAACATATCATCATCATATTTGCAACAATCTGGAATTCATTTAAGAAGGTAAGAAAAAAGTTTTCATCATTTCTTCTGTTTAAAATCTGTGTGCGTGTTCGCAACCTCTTTCGTAATTTTACTAACATTAAATTTTCATATCTACTCTTTGATTTAAGATGCTATTTTGTATGACCAAACAAACAACTAATATAAAAGATTCTTAAAGTATTAATAAACTCACCGGTATGTAGTCGTGTGTGTTGTTGCACATGTGATAGTTGCTTAAATCGTCGATCACAATAGGAACATTTGTACGGTTTTTCTCCAGTATGTACACGAATGTGTTGCACCAATTGATGATTACTAGAAAAACTCTTCAAACACTGCTGGCACTGATGAGGTTTCACTTCGGCACCCATTACCGATAGATTACCACCGACACTGCTAACGCCGCGCTGCATATCACGTGCATGTTGCATTTGCATTGCGCTTTTGTGCATAAATATCTGAAGAAGATTTTTTCGAATAAAAGTATTATTTCATTGAATTTTGTTTCAAATAAATTTTAGAAATCAGATTTAGCACTTTTTTTTTTGCTTTTTATTTATTCATGCCAGCCAAGGCAAATTAAGTTTCTTACTTCGTAAAATCACAAAATAATTATCCCTGAACGATATATTTACATTGCAAGTTTCTTTATGATATGCCTTTTCTTTAAGTATCGTTTATTATGTGCATTCGTCTATTCACATTTTACATTTGCATTCATCACAACAATTCCACAAACTTTATCTCAAGATACAAGATGAAGGAACTATGTCGATAAGTTAAGTTTTAAAAGTCGGAAAACTATAAAAATTAGCCTCAGCGACAACATATTAAAAACTTTCGTGCAAAAGTATTCGTCGGAATTATATGCAACAATTTAAAGATATGGCGCAGTCAAAAAATTTTATGAACAAATCCTTTGGGTTCTCACAGATGTGGCATGCTTAAGGTTAATGAGTTAATTACAGAATTCTTGTAAAAAGTAAGCATTAGAAAAATACTCAAATGTCATCAACACTTAGCAGAACCCAAAATATTCTGAGACAGTTACAAAATTCAAGCGAAGAATCTACAAAATCCACTTAATTTATGTAGCGATCTCTTCCGACGTATACCGCAATTTCGACCTGCACTTTTTCTCCAATTCCAACACATACACTCAAGCATTGTGCAATATAGCCATGGAGTCTGTAACGCCTCAAAATAAGCGAAAACAACATACAAACAAAAGGGCTTCATTTATGAATAGCCGTCTATGCGTATGTCTGTCTGTTTGCACCCATCAGAACTTGAGTAATTCTCAATCGATTTCTGTGAACCTGTTTCTACCTGATAGGAAATGGTAATTGTGAGCACAAATTCGAAGATGGGTAAAGATGGGAGTCTATTTTTCATTTCATTTCAATTGACCCGGTCAGTTTGTCGTTCTTTCTGGTTTCTGTCATTTTTTTCACAACATGTCCCTAGTTGAACAGTACGACCTGCTGACAGAAATACATACATACAGATATACGGAGGAACATACAGGCAGACATAGATTGACTAAATAAGTTTATAAAAAAATTCATATCGGATTTAACTAATACAGGAGATCCCATCTATTATGCCGATTCACTAGGTAACTAGTGAAAGGTTCCAGAAATTAGAGTATTCTGTTCTACCGAATTACTTACTGCACCCGCACTTTTGGCACCCTTTACTCCAAATACAGACGTGATGGGAAAAAACGGAGATGGTTTTTGAAATCAGCGCAATTGACTTACTATGGACCACCATATCTCATTTCTATAACATTTCAAAAGTTTCCTTTAGATGCCTAGTGATTTAAAATAATCTTTAAGTTATTATAAAAAGATCGAACACTTCAACCAATCTGAAAAAATCTTTGCATTATTCTAATAAAGTTTCGTAAGGGGCCGTGCGTAACGCAATGTTATAGGCATAGGAGCGTACCGCGAGTATCGACCCCCCTCCCTCCCCCTGTCGCGTTACGTGGCTTATGCACGGCCCCTAAGTAAGTATATAGTTTAAACCAACGTTTCTATGACATATGTATGTAGATACTTTCAATAGATTTATCGAAATTCATATCGCAATTTTGAAGGAACATTGAATAATTGTTGTGCAAAATAATTCACCTTAAAAGCATAATTTTCCCTACAGTTTTATAAAATTTAAATATTTTACGAAGGGTCAATCACCGGCCAACCTACAATACTTCTTCTAAACAATCTACAACAGCATTCGTTTCATTATTTTTAATCTTTTTAATTCAAAAATAAATTATTAACGATCGACTAATACATATTTTTTATTATTATTTACATACATATACACAAATATGTACATCATCGATGCACTCGACTGCAATGCAATGTGTGTATGTATGTTACAAAACTACATTATAAAATTGATAATAGGAGTGTTGTTTGAGAGTTCGTTATACCGCGTACAATTTCTTTTAAAACACATTTTTTATTTCTTTTTTTATTTTGCAATTCAAACGGTCCATGGCTACATAATAATAAGATAAAAAGAAATAAAAAAAAGGTTGTACATAAAAAGCATCTAAGCTAAAATAAATAAATAAAAAAAAATATTAAGAAAAAATTGCATTCTTAAATGCAACTATCTTTTGGTGCCTTCGAAGAGATGGCTTATAGAAGAAAAAAATGTAAATGAAAATAAAATCGGCATAACTAACGTGTTTTCTCCTCCTACTCTTGTGCACCATGGGTTTCATCTCTGTATTGAAACCATCTATATTTTTATACTTCATTATGTTTATACGACTACGTATGTTGATAGGATATTCAAGTCAATTCTATCTAGCACACGTATATGGGAATCTTTGACTTATTACATATACAATAGATTGAAACTGAATTACTCTAGAATCATCGAAGGTAAAATTTTCAGTGTAAATGGGCCTCAAATTAATAATATTTGATAACATCGTGTGTTACTGAGGCTTTGTACATACATTTGAATAATGCGTTTGAAAGAGAACGTTTGGCAACACTCAACAAGTACGTTCAAAATAAACAATCTTTCTTTATAACAATCAAAATGTCTAGACGTGTTTTCGCTCGATTTTCGGTACACTATTCCAAATTTGGAAAATTATAAATGCGCAGATTGATTGGAAAGCTTAATATCAAAATTTCGTTAGATCTTGTCTTGTCTTTTATTGCCTCTAGCAAATTTCAAGGCCTTATACATAGAAAGTAACGCAGATCCCTTTTGGATCAGAGGGGCGGTGGCGCTAATATTCGTGTGTGTTATGTTGCATACTTGACAAAATTCGTGTGCGTAATGTTGCACACATGACAAAATTCAATATTAAAAAAACAGGTGTAGCAACATTACGCACGTCAAACTTTTGCGCCAGCCGCCGCCTTCACTGTCTGCGTTACCTTCTATGTATAAGGCCTTGGCAAATTTTTCTGTATAAAGTTTTTCTGAACATTGCCTAAACTTCCTGACTTTTCTCGAACTATGATTTACCATAGGTCATAGTACAGTACACATGCTCTAAATTTAATCGATTTTTTTGTTTTCACGCGAAATTCTTTACAACATACCAAATATCATTTATTCTGAGACAAACAATTAATTCTACATTTTACACTAGTTGGAAATAAAAATTTATATTGAATAGCTTTCGCAACAATTTACATTACAGCGGTTGCAGTTGACTGCCTTAACAAAAATTAGGGAACTGACGCACTAGCGGGATGTAGTAGTTAAATTTTGAACGAATGTGACAAGATTTTCTACTCATTCATCGATTCAAAACACGACTCACTAGTCAAGACTCATATATGATTCTGTAGGAAACCATGCGTCTACTAAACGGTTATTCTTAAATGTTGTTGTGTAGAATAAAATGCAAACAGAATCTCTTCACCGCAAACAGACAAAACAATATAGCAAATAGACGTGCTCAAGAAACGTTTTCAAATAAATACCTCGAAGAAACTCGTCGACGGTGATCACGATATGAAGACTTTGTTGTGGAAAAATAGGAAATTACAACGGGGACGATGATGAAGCAAATGATGTTTGGGTTGAATGTAAGGATCTGACTGAACATTGATTAAGTTAGTGAAAGTGATGATGAATTAAATAATATTGAACATTATAGAGATAAGTGTGCCGCATACAACCAAATTCATTTGTATACAATTATGCAGCACACTGGCTTAAGTATTTGAGGTAACGTATGCGAAAATGACGAATGTGTTGAATACTCAGGGGACCTTGTCTCTCAAGATATTCGGGAAAATAGATCCAATGATAAATACATCAATTTAAAACGTTTTTCAACACCTTGTTGGTCACCGATCTTTACTGGGGCATAAAAGATTGTATTACCTGAAGAACTTGTTCATGGATTTCGATAAACTTTTATG